>WEKY01051276.1:0-95905 GCA_013390045.1 Picathartes gymnocephalus
GTGAGCCCCAGAGCTGAGCCAGGAGTGGCTGAAACCCAGCCGGCAGCTCCACACCAGCAGCAGGATCGGGAGAGGAATCAGAACGGTTTTTCTGGCTCCTAAGTCAAAGCACATGAAGCAGGAGAGCTGAAAACCAATCAAAGCTTGCTTTTACATGGGTTTCAGTCAGGACTTCTCATTTAAACTTGGTTATATAATCAGAAGTGGCTTAGGAATGGTTTCTCTCTGTGCTACATGGCTCTGGGGCTGTGCCTAGGCACAGGGAAACCCATACTGCTGCTTCTTGGGGCATCTAGGCTTGGCCCATTCCATAAAACACCGTCATCAAACCCAGGAATGCCACACAACCTTTATTTCATAAAACATGATGACAGAGACCCCCAAGCTCCAAATCCAGGAACAAACACATCCTGAAGAGCAGTCAGCTCCCAGGATCAGTAACAGCCAGGAGTGGGTCCTTTCCCATCAGCCAGAGTGGCCCCAGCTGTGGAGCTGTCCCAGGTGCTTTGGGTCAGGAGAAGAAAAAAATTATGGAAGAGCAAAAAAATTTAAGAAAAGACAGGAAAGCAGTGGGGGTGAGAGAACAGGAAAACTCCCACAGCAGAAAAGAAATATTTTAAAAAGGGGAAAGAAAGGGGGACAAACAGTAAAAAGGAAAAAAGAGAAAAAGTGAAATAAAGAGGTTAAAATATAAAGTAGGGGTGCAAAAGAAGCAAAATGCGGATTGAACCCATCCACACACCCAACAGGCAGCTGTGCAGGGGGTAAAGCTGATGAAGCAGCAAAACTGACCCTCAAAACACTGTCTAAGTAAATAAAAAACCAAGCCAACAAACAAAA
This sequence comes from Picathartes gymnocephalus, assembly GCA_013390045.1. NCBI lineage: Eukaryota > Metazoa > Chordata > Aves > Passeriformes > Picathartidae > Picathartes > Picathartes gymnocephalus. The sequence continues at coordinate 841 of WEKY01051276.1, forward strand.
ACCCCAAGCAAATCCCCACCCCAACCCTGCCGGATGCAGGAGGAGCCAGTCTGAGCTGCTGGAACCAGGCCCAGACAGAAGTCCTGCAGAAGCCCCTCCTGTGGCACTCAGCCCAGGTGGGAAAGCCCTGCCGTGCCCCCCTGCCCTGTGCCTTGGGTGAGCTCCTGGTGACCCTTGGGAGCAGAGAGTGGGGCAGGGTCTGGGAAGTGAGCTGCTGCCGTAGAAGGGCTCCCAGTCTTCCCAGCTGCACACAGGGATGTGCCTCTGGGCCAGCTCTCCCCTGGAGAAACCACTCTTTTCCTGGTCTTTGCTCCCAGCTCTCCTTTCTTCTGCAGACACATGCAGCACCTGGAGCGGGTCTTCACCACTGTCAATTAAAACTCCATCCTGGGGGGGAAAAAGATGGGAAAAGGGTCTCTGCCAAGGCTGCAGAGCAGCAGGAAAGCAGAGCCTGCAGCCCAAGGATCTGTTCCGAGGGGATCAGCTGGTCTCCAGGGGAGCACAGGGCACATCTGGGGCACGGGGCTCAGCACAGCGCTTGGATTTCCATCTCTCCGGATCCACTCATCAGTACTCTCCCCAGGCACACTGTTGAACTCCTCAAAGCCAATTAAGTGCCTAAGTAATTAGAAATTCTAACAAAGCTGACACATAATCCCCTGGAAGGGGCAGCCCCCAGTCTGGGACCCACTCCGGTTCTTTTCTGGCTCTTTTCCAAGGAATAGGCTGCTATTTTTAGAAGCGCCACAGATGCCTATTTTGAGGGCATGAAAATCAGAAGCAACTAAGGAAAACAGGGAAGGCTTAAGGAATTTCTTCAGCTGCACTACCAGCAATGGAGAAAAATTACAGCTCCTTCTTGTATTTCGGGACAGCCCAGAGCAGCAGGAGATACTTGGTTTCTGTTCTGTACAGGGATAATTTTATTGTAATCCCTTTGTCCTCATCTTCAAGTGAATGGTGGTGCCAATATTTAAGGGTGGTAATAGCTCGCATTCTTTTTCCCCTATTAAATGCTGTCTTTATCTCAATCTGAAGTGCTGGTGCACACTCCAGGATGAAAGGATGCACACTCCAAGGATGAAAGCAGGACTCCTGAGGGAGATGGATCACCCTGATGCTCCAGGTCTGGTGCACTGCACCCATGGCACTTGCTGAACAAGATCCAGCTTTCCATTTGTTGAGCACTTGGTAAATGTTCTGCAGATATCAGTTGTTGTGTCTTCTCAAACACATGCTTAATAACTACTGTGGTTTGGTTTTTTCTTACTGTGTTCGACCAAGTTAACAACACACCTACCCACCTGTCCTCCTGCTTCTTATTGTCCTTTAAAATAATTTTAAGCATGTGATTTTTCCATCTCAATATCACGGTGACATCAGGATCTGCTTTGGCTGTTATATTTAATGTGTTAGGAATGACCTTCCACCTCCATTCAATTACATAGGATCTGCTTTCTCAGCAGGGCCATTGATGATCATTTGTCTTGGATTTCATGTATTGCTTTTCATGGTCCATCTCAGAAATGTCCATGCTCGCACTGAATAAAAAGTGACAAGAAGTGATGGAATGTGTTGTTAGAAACACTTCTGGAGATGCCTGATTCCAGAAATGCTTCTTTATGAGCTGCAGGCCTTCCTGGGGGGACACTTATGGGGGAGGAGGGGACCGTGCCCAAGATACGTCACCTTTAGTTCTTCTTACCAGCAAATGTTCTGCATAAACAAAGGACTCAGTGAGACTCAGGGGAGGCCCGGGTGCTCTGTGCCCTGTACCTGGCAGCAGGCTGCAGCCAGGGGGGGATTGGTCTCCTTGCCCAAGTAACAAGCTTGTATGACGCCAGGATTAAGGAAGCTTTGTTACTACTCTCTATTGCTCTTCAGCAGGACCATGCAAGGCAAAACCAAACCTCAGTCAAAGGTAAAAGGACTAAGTAAGTGCAGAGTCACATTGCCTGCTTCAGGACAGCATTTGCAATAAAACTGAATCAGTAAGGGGCTTCATAGTTTTGGGAGCTGTTGGCTGTAGGGTGTGTGAGAGCTCTGATTTCTGTGTTCATTTAGTTGTCTTCAGAGTTTAGAAAGACTGCAGGAATAACTGCTACAAGATTACTGTGTCTGTCTCATTTCTAGCAAAGGTTACTAAGGTTGTGGGGTATTTTTAAATCTTAATTTTGTTTAGGACAAACGATGCAGCAGAAAACATCCTTCTCCTACAGGTTTATTTTTTTTTTAAGCAGTTGAATCTGATATTTTATCTTGTTCTTCTTTGCCCCTTCCACTTATAGAAGCAAAACAGAGAATTTGTTTCTTTAGGGTTTTTTAGGAACACCGTAACACATGAGTACAACCAGCAGAGATAAATCCAAAAGTAAGTCTGGGGCTCACCTAATTTTTCAGGGATCAATGACTAATGCACAAGTGTCATTTGTTTCCTGCTCTTCTATCATAAGCTTTCTTTTATTATTTTATGTCCTGTGCCAGCAAAATTGAGTATGTCCAGAAAATAAACAGTGCAGCGGAAGAAAAACTCCAAAGGTTGTGAAGTTAAACAGAGTGTGGAATACTGGTGGTTCAGTTATATAGAACTAACGTTAACAGGAGCAGCAGTTTACCTGACTCTTCTTTGTGCAACATTAGCTTTTCTGAGGGAGGCAAAAAGGGCTGGAAATGCAAGTGTCTCAAATGTAAATCTGGGCATATTCCCTGGTAATCACCATTAAGGTCAGTTCTTTTATTTTTGCCAGGATAGATGTGCAGTCAATGTTTGCTTTGTGTCTGAAGCAACTCATCACAGTTACTAAGAAATGTCTCTTCTTATTTAAAGCCAAAATGTTCTCACTTTGCCACTGGAAGTTTCAACCCAGCACGGAAATGCAATTAAATCGAAGTGTAAGCAGTGTCCAACCCCCATCTAGGAAATGTATGTGCAAGCTTTAGGATTGCACAAGGAAAAGGAGAGGGTATTTGCATCTTAGGTGGAAGAGATCCTCAGGTGGCTCTTTTCTTGCTGCTGTTGTCCCAGCAAAGAGAACTGATCTGAGTAGGTTTAATGCTGACAATACCTCTGAATATCCCACTGTATGTACACATTAAAATGTTCTCCCTTTAGGGCAATCTGGCCCTTTACCAACCTCCCAATGGCCATGAAAATAAACTGTAATGAAAATTATGCTAAAAAAAAATCAAAGGGTGAGAGTAAAACTCCTGTCTGCAGAATTCTTGATTTGTGCTTGCGGCCATCTGGCGTTGCTGTCCCTGGGGACAGTGACCTTCCTCTCCTCCCTCTGTCGGTGTTTCATTCCCTTACCTCTTTGGTTGCCACACTGGCATTTAAATACTGCCTTCTGGCTTTTAACTACTTTAAATTTTTTTTCCTCTTTATTTCTCTCTGTATGGGAGTGTGTTGGAACAGAAATTTCCATCACAGTAGCATATCTGCTGATAGAAACGTAACACAGTCTCACTTACTGATCTCTCAGTGTGGGCAAGCACCTTCAGCTCCAAGGAGCTGTGGAGAACAAGGGTTTGGTCCCGTAGGAAGCATGGAGTGATCAGTCCCTGTGACAAGAAAATACAGACAAATTATATTGTCAGCCCTAAGCAGGAAGATTCAGAGCCAATGACTTAGAACATGCCATAACAATGTTTATAATTTTAATGTAATTATGGTGTGATAGTGCAAAGTTGGAATTTAGAGTGTTTACCCATTCCACTGAGGCTCGTGAAGTTAGGGGGTTTTGTATCAGTATAATGTGTCTGAGAAGGATCAAGAATTAAAAGCAAAAATTTACAAAATATTTTCAGATGCATTGCTCCAAAAACTGGTGCTTCTTCTAGGGGGACAAAAGATTGAAAATTTTTCTGTTGGATTCCTCTCAGAAAGTACAGACCTATTAGTTCAGCAATGGAAGGGATGGATTTGATGTACCATGGAAAGAGACCAAACCAGAAAGGTAAAAAAGTCTATCTCCCATCCTTCCCTGAACACACTCTAAGGAAAAAATTTCAAACAATGAAATAAATTACTGGTTCCTACCTCTGGAACCAGTTCTACATTTCATCAAAGTGCTAGCTGAGATGACTTTGGCAGTGCTGTGCAATCCTCATTAGAGGATACTCCCCATTACAAAGCTGCCCCATATCATGTGGCAGCAGCCACAGCATCTGCAAAAGCAAGGTCCAGCAGAGAGCTGATCTGGAACAGGGATCACCTCTGAGCACAGGAGACAGGAGCTGCCTTCCCAGTCACACTGTGCATGTGCTTCTGCCTCTGTGGATAAAGTAATGGCCTCATACTGCAGAGTATTATGCATTTCTCTTTTTTGGTGAGTGACACTGCAGATACTGGTTTAAATGGTATAATGTGTTTATCAATATGTGGTACTGCATTTACATCCCTGGAATAAAAGAATTGACACGTATATTATATTTTACAGGAGAGTAACTACATAATGAAGTCATAAAAACATGTAAAAAATTAAACTATTCACAAAAGAAATGGAAGAACTGCCAATATTGTCAATAATATAGAACATGAGAATGTGCACCTCATCTGTCAATATCTAAAGGTCAGAGCATTTCCATCCTGGAAGTGCTTCCCAGATGGATCCTCTGAGGATTTATAGAAGCATGCTGAAGCAAAATACAAGCTGAACATATTTGGGGTGAAAGGACAAAGGAAGGAACTAAGAAAATTATTCAAGTTGAGCCACATCTAGTACCAGTTCTAGATCTTAGATCTGGTGAAGCCCCATTTCTGCTGCAATCCTCTTTCTGCATGGCCTGATGTTGTGTTTTGTGGCTGGCTGGAAACTGCTCATTCTGGGCTTGGATTAAAACACTGTACAGTGTGCAAGGCAGCAGAGACTCATCCTGAGACTTCTGAGTTATTCCTGTTCTGCTGGAAGCTGACATTGCACTGACAACCATCTCATACTTGCTTCATACTCACAGCTTTTCAGTTTCTCATCTTAGGGACACAGACCAGAGCAATGCTTTTTTTTTTTTTTTTCTAGTTTATGTTCTTTGTTGATTTGTGAAAACATCTCTCAGGATAGTCGATATCTTTTGCGTTTGTATTGCAGGCAGTTTTTCTCCTGGTATCAGCTCCTTCAAAACCTCAAAGAGTAATTTTTTTTTCCTTCACTTGTTAACTTAATGTAGGTTGCTTTCCTGCTATTCAATTAGATTGCATTTTTGCCATGTTGGATAGAAAAGAATAAAAAGGAAAGACAGCAGAAAGAGCCCCCAAAACTGCTACTACTTTCCCACTCTAGGCACTTTTTGTTGCAAAGAAAACAATTCCCATAATTACCATCATGGGAACACCTAAAATCTGAGGTTCATGTAGGCTCCACTGAATGAGAATTACAAACAGAGAGTTTAATTTTAATGCAATTTTAGGACTGAGACATAGGCTAAAATGATATGAATCAAATTGTTTTGAATTTGAATTCCCTGATGCATGAGCCTTGCTTTTTCATGTGACACAAAAGGTTGTCTTTCATCTTTACTTCTTTATTTTGCCCTTTAGCCAATAAGGTACCATGAGCTTCAAATTCCAGAATTGCAGCTTTTTACCTTAATTTAAGGTCAACAAAATTATGCTGCAGCCTCTGACTGTTTAGCAGAGGTTATTACGTGAAATGAGAGACACAAGTGCACAGGCAGAGTGAGATAAAGGCAAATCAAAGCATTTCATCTACAACTTTTCACCTTTTACAAATCGTCTTGGAAAAATGCAAATCACCCTGCACTGTAGTTCACTTGTCTCTCAATTTCTGCCCCATTACACAGCGTTGTGTCCCTTGAAGTCTCTTCCAGTTTCTTACACTTTTCACTCTTTCTTCCTTCCCCCTTTGCCTGTTAGAACACTGCTCTTGTTGCTCCACCATTCTCCCTGACAGACTCCTGCCTGCAGCTTTGGCAGAACACTGCTTTTTGTTGTAGTTCCTGTGATCTCTTTTGGTGCCCAGAGTGTCTGCTTGTTTCTGAAAAGACAGATCTGCTTGAAAGTAAAGATCTGTGAATTCCTCATGTAAATGACTCACACTCTGTTTGTGGAGGGACTGGGAGCCAGAGCCTTCCTCTCCTTTTTTCCTTCACTATGCATGAAGGATTGTGGGTGCCTGACTCCAAGAGATGTGGAGAGAGGGTCGGGTTTGTATCAGAGCAAAGAAAAATAAGGTAGTAGGAGGAGACTTTTCCTATCTGACCATGGTTAGACCCTGTAGAGCGCGCTTGCTATCAAAACATTTCTCTCTCTGATAAGTCTGAAAATATACAACACAGAAAAGTGGCTGTGATTTACCTCTAACTGTGGCAAAACATTTTAAATAAAGGGCAAAATCCTGTCTGCTCCTTTTATTGCATTAGAAAAAAGCAGCGCGAACAGATAAAATGTTCAGGCACCAGATGAGAGCAGACAGAACCAATAAAATCAGAAATAAAGAAGGTGTTTTATTGTGCTCTGGTGGATGGGTGAATTATGTCTCTGAAATCTCTCTCCCCACCTCCCTGTGTACAGGCTGGATGCTAAGTAGCCCTTTCTGTAATTGCTGCCTCGTGCTTGCTGAGCAGTTCGAGACAGAGCAACACCATAATAACCTCTGTAAAACTCCTCCAATGACCATATAAAGTCCAAGACTGAGATCTCTAACAGTGCTTTAATGACTGCATAAAGAGTTACAGCACATTAAGGCTGATCCCAGGACATGCAGCTCGCCATCCATAAAATCAGCCACATGACAGCCCCTTCTGAGTGCAGATAAATGAGTGACAGAAGAAAAGGTCACGGGGATTATGTAGAGTAAGAGATTTTCTGGGCCTAAGATCATCAGATCATTTAGACTCAGCACCTGTATAACACACGGTAAATAACCCCACCGGGTGGCCCTGGAGCCCATCCAGGTACCTTGTGTTACATGGATGCAGCAAGGCACCGAGTCCTGCTCTAGAGTCACTCAGAAATGAGAAATCAGACACTTCTTTGGTGTGGTGTTTTGGGGATATAATGTGTATTGTTACCTCATTCTGAACCAATTCAGGAAGTTCTGAAGATCCCCTTGTCTGTCTTTAGATAGTAAACTACTGCAGGGAATATGCAGGAATGACTTGACGTGCTTAGACCTTATTGAAAAGGAAGAGCCATGGGAAACAGGAATGCTAATTGTTAAAAGGAGCACTAGTACTCGCTTCAGAATTGATTTGCCCTTCATGAGATCAGTCTTCAAGTGGTGACACACCATCCTTGGGAAGACATCCTACCAAAAGAGAGGGAAAAAGAAAAGGAAGTTTTTCAAATGGTTACTCTTAAGTTTTAAGAAAAGCATGATCATATAAAAGGAGTAATACTAAGAGAGTAGAGAATGTTCTGGGGTGAAAAAAGAAGAGATTGTGCATTCCAGACCAGACACTGACAGAATGGACTTGGACTTGGCCACTGAGTTCAGCTGCAACTGCAGCAGTTGAATTTGCTGGATAAAATCTACCGTGCAGAAAAAAGGTCTTTATGCAGCTTTCTGACACAATTTCTGTTTTGTTAAGGAAAAAGCCCCAAACCTTGCAATATAAACTGTACATATATTATACACGTTTTTTGTAAACATATTTCAGATCAACATGGAAGAGCAACAATTTGGGAACCTGAAATATCAAAAGACAGCAATTTGTACAGCCAGCCTGCTACACTGTGAGATTGCACAGCCTGAGGATGCCCCAGCTGCAAGTGCCCTGACGCTGCTGAATTTCGGTGTGAACCCAAACTCAACTCAACAGTCAGAAGTTGCCTTGCTAATTCCTCCTCACAGGAATGCATCCATTCATCACTTCTAGGTTGTGACAACGGATTTTCATATTAAGGAAGCACTTGCTTCCTAATAGAGATTATATTAAAAAGATTAATTTGGGGTACTTCTAAAAAATTTATATTACCACACAATAATTTATTATCCTATACATTCATTACTGATATCAAAAGACACAGAAGAGATTGATGAAGAATGGTCCAACATAATCCAGTGATTGAGTTTCCAAGTCCCACTTGAAGGTTATGGCTGTTGACATTGAATCCACTTGATTTGATCTAGCATGGAGTGTTGGCTTCTCTGCACCAGAAAACCCCTTTGTAGGTGTATGTTTTACCCTGTTCTGCAGCGGCACTTAAGGTGAGATGAGAGGTTATTACAATATTAAGCTGTGGTTGCTGCTGCATGTGAGAGCACAACCCAGATCACTGAGGCTCTGGTGAGCACATGGATAACTGGATTTGCTTGGGCAGTTCTTCTGGAACAGCACTGTGCAAAAGGTGGGGGCCTGCCAGAGCTCTGGAATGTACTTCCAGAAGTTAGCAAAAAGCAAGGAGGGCTTTACAGACAAAAATGCCCAAAGGGGCTCCTTATTATCGGCAACTAACGTGAAGTAACTGTGTTGAAGCTTCATAAATGTGTTTATCCCTAACACAGGGCTGAGTGTTTATTCATCATTTGGGCTCCTGCCATGAATCATTCCCATTCCAAGAGCCAAGCCAACAGATGGTGTATCAGTAACCCTTCAGTGACCTGCTGGCTGGGCAAGCACACAGCTCCCTGACAGGAGCTGATCCACCTGACACTGGCCCGGGCTCCCCTGGACCACAAACACTGCCTTAAACAGAATTCCCCAAGGACAGTTCAGGAGCTAGGAGAGGAACCACCTCTTAACTCAGGCACTCTGTAACAGTGCTGGGAAAAAACAGTAATTAACGCCATTAATTATTTATCACCCAGGAAGAATTTTTACAGATAGACACTAAGGGAAATAATATTTCATTGCTTTTTTCCTTTTCCACAAAGAGTGAAGCAAATATGAATCTGGTTTAGGTGCCAGATGTGAAGAGGAACTCCAGAATGCTGGGTTTTATGCACGTGCTTGCTCACAGACTGCAGGCAGTGTATCAGCACTAAGTTCAGTTCAGGGTTGTGCTCATTGATTCCCTACAAATATCCCAGCTTCTGCAAATGTAATTGTAGCAGTCAGATTGTCTCAGTCAATTAATAAATCCGAGAGAAATAAATATCCATACTCACTGTTGTAGAAGGGGCTTGGGGTCTTTTCTAAACGTCTGAGGAACTTAGAAACTCTTGCTGAATCTCCCATTCTTGGTAGGTATCTCAGAAATGAGGAATCACTTTTCACAAGTTATTGACAGATGCAAGGCTTTCCTTTGGCAGGTCTCTGACATAAAGCAGAAGTCAGGTTTGGTGGAAAGCAGTTACTGTGATTTATAAGGCAATATTTAATATTAAAGCAGAACATGAATCCTTGTGTTTGTTGAGCTGTCAGATGGAAAAACTCTGACTGAGCTCTACTGAAACAGAAGGTTTTGACCATTTTGTAACACCCTTGATGCTTATAAAGGAGAAAAGATTTTGAAACTACAACTTAGATGCTCTATATCTAATATTCAGGAATATTTTTATAAAAAAACATGTAAAAATCAGATTTCTTAGTAACCACTGAAAGGATCTGCCATTTTTCATTAATTCTCCTGTTTAAAATAAAGAAAAAAATCTCAGCTCAACTTGAACAGTCATGAATACTATCAAAAAGGAATGTTTTCAGTGTCTGTAAATGGCACTTTAGCGCACAATAGTCCTTAAGAAAATTTCCAGCAGTCTTGGACCATGGTAATCTTTTTTCCTGAAATATTAAAATAAACATATACTGAAGTATTTAGCTACATATATGTGTGTGTGTGTGTATGTGTGTATATGTATGCTGCTGTGCTAGATTTAACAGGCATTTAGCAACCAGACACAGCACATTTTGTGTGTGACTTCACACCTCCACTTAAAGCAGGAAATCTCATTTGACCTCACTCCTGTCTAATACAATTATATCCTAACCGTGTCAAAATGTGAAGCAAACTTGGACAAGTAGGAGAAGAAAACAAACTAAAACATTCTTTAAAAGACTCCTATAAGATAAGAGCAGCAGTTCAGCTACTTGATAATTATCTTGCCATGGCAGACAATATGAGTGAGGCATTTATTTGGGTTGCATCTTACTTTGAGCTCCATGAATGATCTATAATTTAGAATGAAATTTCCCAAACTGGGAAGGTAATTCCAGTGACCTGTGCTGGTAAGAGCTTGGTTCAACATCAACACCCAATTCTGTGCCACAAACCAGGATGAAACATCACACCAATTCCAAAACTGAAAATCTTCACTGGCAGGAAAAGGTGTTCTGTGCTATAAAAAAATTCCCTTGTCAAATTGCTCCTGCTGAAAGGATGCCAGGAAAATTCAATACAGTGTAAATAGAACATGAACTGGAAGTCCCTCACTGCGGGTTTGATTTATCTGGATGGGTTCCAGGGAAAAGTAATAGTACACAACATGGTGTATGGATACATCAGCCTACTGCACTTAAAACATTTTGCATGGAGTAATTAAAAACCCACCTCTTGTAAATTATGTAGCAGGAGTTTTGTACTGTAGGAATTCAAGTGCAATTTCACATACTTTTATAATCCGTGCTTTCCCAGTAGCTACAATCTAACAACAGTTAAGTCAAATAAAGATAAGGAAAATTTGAGTCCTTATTTTGTTTCAAAGGTGGGCCTTCTGTGTACAAAGTTGTTAGGAACTGGACTACTACTACTTGGTAGTAAACTGATATTACCACAGCAAGCAAAAAATAGGTACCAAAAATAACTTCTCGTGTCTATTTTTAGCACCTGTCACCCAGGGATGCTAAACCTTGGTGGCCTCTTGTGATCAGACAAAGAAGTTTTCCATTCCCCTCCTCCCCTCTCTTTTACATCAGTGTAACTATATTGACTTTGTTATTTCTGAGTTGTACAGGAGGAGTGAGAGAAGAACTATTCCTTGGGAGTAAAATTCCAATTTAAGCGTAGGCTGGTGTGCAGGCACTTATCCATATGAATTATGTGAAAGTCATGGCTACTCCGGGTGTAAATCCAGGTGGAACCGTGCCACTAATCTATGAATGTGCTGCACTCCTGAGAGGAGAAAAAACAAACCTAAAGACCTGACAGCCTTATAAAAGCATTCCCATCGTGGCATAATCTTTTAGAAAAAAAATAAATCATAGCCCATCTTTTTGCAAATTGACCTGTAAGTTCCTGGCAGCAAATCAATAGGATACAAATGAAAAATAATAATGCAATAACAATGCTGTGTATTATCCTAGGCCCCAGCTGAAAGCCTGTGGAACGATCAATATGATAAAGATTCAGCACTGCTACTCTCTTACAAAGGAATGGCAAAATAACAGACTGATTTCAGAAGGTGGCTGTAAAGCACACCAAACCCATCTGCCTCGAGAGGGAAAGAAAAACCCAAATATAAAACACTTCCCTGTTTGTTTGTCTGTTTCTTCTCCCCTAGACTTCCATTAATTTGAACTAGAATTCAAGGGAGTAATTTTTTTGTTGTTGTTTGGAGAAAAAGCAAGGAAGGGAGAGAATCATCCATTCATCCTTAGCCCAAGAAGCTCAAAGACAAAAACTCACTTGCATACCACAGGAACATGAAAAGGGGTGGTTTCCCCCAAGTACCTATGTGAAATTTGTTTATATTTGATTTTAATATCAGTTTTAATTGACAATGGGCACACAGCACACCAGAGGCAGGCAGGCTTAGGGGGATGGCCCACGTGTGACACCTCACTGAAGGCTCAGAGAAATCATTTTTAATGCCAGCTTTGGGGCTGGCTCATGCACAAGCCAACAGAGTCGATCCTGAGGTCAAGAACTACAAGGTAACTGATGAAGCAATTAATACCTAGTGGTATTTATTTCTCCCTGTAAGTTTGCAAGGTGCTCTCTGGACAAGCAGCAAAGCAGAGATTTTCTGAAGTCAGACAGTTCAAGGAGAGGGGATGAAGGAAGAATTGAGGGAGTATTAACAAACCTACATGGGGACACCAGCTGTGTAAACAGCCCTGCCCATGCAGCTTGTGTTCCTGCCACTACAAGGTGAGCAGCTGCCTCATGCATTAGTCTCAGTATCTACCCACAGCCACCTTATTGGGCAAGATTTTTATAAATGAGAGTATGAAAAGGTTGTGGCAACTTGTGCATTCCCAGGACTATGTAAAATAACTTCCACAATCAATGCAACATGGCACATGGCAGTTACCCTTCGATCTCACTTAGATTTTCCTTTTGGATTACCAAGCATAGGCTGAAAATAAAATGCCTTTCCTGAAAAGCAGCCAAAAGCCATAGTTTTCAAATTCCAGTTTATGTTCAGAGCTTTATCACAATTGTATATGAATAACAATTTCATACAAATAAGTTCTCAGCATAGAAATTTCCACAATTGCTTCAAGGTGCATTTAAAGTCATTTATCTCCACATGGGTGCATTGCACTAAGAATTTTAAGACTTATTTCAATTTTAATCCACAATTTGTGTTTTCAAGGACAGAACAGAGATCCTCCCCTAGCTCCAGCCCCAAAACAGGCCACCACCTTTGGGGTGACAGGAGACAGTCCCCTCTTGATCCCATTGAGCACTGAAGTTACTGTGGCCTTCCAAAAAAAGGGTGAAAGTCTCACTAGATGCGATGACTTCCAGTTCCTGTGGCACATCAGCCAAGGGAGATGTTGGAAAGTGTTGCTGGAAGGCTCTCTCTGTCTCAGGGTATAGTAAGATTTCCCCATCTTAACTCTGGGGGTTTTTAGCAAATTGTGTTTGCATGGATTTTTTTTACCCTTCTTTATAGTGTCTGTCTCTTTTAAATAGAATTTGTTACAAATCAGAACCACTTCAAAACTGAAAAATCTCACTTTGGGGTTTATCTAAAAAAAAAAAAAAAAATCAAAATTCTTTATAGAAATAAGATGAAGTTTTTAAGACAGCTGCAGTTCCCACCTGTTTGCAGTATTTAGGGGAAGAAATACAGAGGCACTTTTCCCAGATGTGCCAAACTGATTTCAGCATTACTCAGTCCTTCTGTTCTCCCTTAGCACACTGTCATTGTCAAACCTGAAGGGATAAGTCTAAGGAGATGCTCCTTCTGAGCCTCCAGAACAGCCACTTTTCCATGCAGCCTGGAAAACCGAGCCTATAGCACTCTCAGGAATAGACTGTGACACCCCAGAGGAGCAGCAGCAGCTTGTTCCCATACCCTGCAGGACAGCAATGCATCTGTAAAAGTGCCAGCAGGAGCCTCTGCTGAGGCCTGGGCCAGCCCCTGCTGTGCCTCACTGCCCTTTTCCCGCAGGGAAATCTATCCCCAGCACCTCTGGAAGGAGGGTTGCTCTGGAGGAGTGGCCAAATCCGCTTTCATCTGCTTTGGGCAGCAATCCATGGCTGTGGAAGGAAAAGAATCAGTGCCTGAGCCAAACAAAGTGTGAGGCACGTGCACTAACGAGCGCTGCAGATGTGGGAAGGGGACAGGGATTGGAGTCCCTTTCCCTTCCTCCCGGTGTCAGCCCCTCCTGGCAGAGACACAGATGCAGCATTGCCAGCTCTTGCCTGTGGACTTGAAACAGCAAATGCAGAAAGGCAGGCTGCAGGCTAGATAAGGAAAAGTCTTCCAGTGGAAGTGACTCGGTTTCAATTTTCAAAAGTCAGGAAAAGATATTCTACAAATACTCTTTTCTACAGTCAGGGCTGCTTATTACCTTGAATACTAAATCAGAGCTATATATATTTTCAAAGACCAAAAAGCAACTCTCTTCCCCTGCCATAAAGCTAAACACTATTCTGCTTTCTGTTTCCAAGTAGGCTGCTAAATCACATATCATATTTTTTTAACTGTCTTTTAGCTGCCATCCCTTTTTTTGTCTGGTTCATGGGCTGTAAAAGCTGTCTAAGCTCAATGAAAGAGGCAGTCAAACACTGCACAGCCCTCACTGAGAAGAAACACAATTAATTTTGAAATCTCCTATAGGATTCATAATTATCAGAACCTGATTTCTACAGCTGAGGTATCCCAGGCCTCAGCTATCCCATTTCAGGAAACATAATGCTTTAAGTCAAGCGGAACAGTTTCTTAATCTTGATTTTGTGCTCAGGTGTTTATATGAAAAGCCTGCTTAGTCATAATGTGAAGCAAAACAGGGATAATTCGAATCAAACATCTAAACCCAAGGAAAGTCAGAGGGGAGAAAAAAAACCAAACATGTCAAAGCCAAGTGAAATATTTGGAATCAGTCCTTAGCGTTCCTGATTTTTGGAGAGGACACAAGAATACAAGGGTATAAATATCCCATATGTAAACGAAAAGAAGGCTGCCTGCTCTGGTTAAATACTATGGAACCATTTCCTTGCTTCACAGTGTGCCTTCCTTTCCACTGATAAAGTCTGGAGATGTGGAAAGTCTACGTGGTAGTCTACTGGTCCAAACTGCTTTAAAAGCAAAACCTGCACTACTGTCCTAAAAATAAATACAGCTTTTTCATGCAAGTATTCATTCAATCTTTTGTGTAAGAAAAATGGGAATATGTTAGCTGGCTCTTCAGGCCTCTACACTTAGAATTGAACATTTATACCTTGACCATAGGAATGGCAAATAACCCTTGAAAGTATTTTCCCAAGGTAGGAGGGGATCATTCTGAGCTGCAGGAGTCACTCACTGAGTGTTGCCTGAATTAGGTGTCTCACCACAGAAGAGGTGATGGATCTCCTCTGAAGAGCTGAGAACCCCAGGGTGAGCCACAAAGCAGTCAGATCCATGTGGAATATCACTCGTCAGCCTCGCCATTCTGAGAGAGCTGGAAAAAAAAGTCTGTGTTTATATTAGGAAAATAGAAACGAGTAGGGCAAGGAAAGATATTTTCTGAAAACATTTTATATTTTGTCCTTAAACATAGGTGAAACAAAAGTGCTGTGTAAAAATCACAGTCTGAAACGAAGCCCCAGAAGAAGAGCTAAAGGCTGTGCCTCCCTTCATTTAATTTATTTCCAGAGTTATTCAGAATGCAGACACTTAATCCCTAATGTAAACCTGCAGGCAACATTATTTATCTTTAGAAAGACCTGAAGGCTAAAGTAATTCAAATGGTGATTTTTGTCTTTTCATTGTGTGGGGTGGGAAGAAAAGATGGATTGAATTGCTTTCTGGAGATACCAATAGAGAGTTTTAGGAGGTGGAGGGGCTGTGGTTCCTTGGAATGACTCAAGTACACATTTGCTGTCTTTAATGAAAGGAAGCTTAGAGTTTACAATGGAAAATGACAGAAATATGATCACATAGTATTGGGGTCTGTGGTATTTGGACTTGTTTATTTGATACACCTAAAGGAGGCATTTCATTACAGCAACAGCTGAAAGAACCAGGTGTATGTGTGCAAAAGTAGAGGACTTTGCTGCCTAAGGGAAATTTTATGCCACAAATAAATGTTCATGGTCATAATGAAAATGACTCTGCGTTCCTTCATAGTTATCACATTAGATAGTTTTCATCCTTCTTAATAAAAAAACTATTAATAGGAATGAAACTGGCTTCTAAAGCATTTCATCACTGCTTTCAGGAAAATAGATCAAGGGGTGGTTCTCACTATTTTTTCAAACTGAGAAAAGTACATTTTATTGAGGTTGTTTTAAGCTTTACCCCCTCTCCTTCTTCTGTCTGGCTTCTGCCATTCTGTCTCATGACATTTCCGTGCTGAGGTCACAGATGCCTTAGCAATATTAAAATGTGTTATGCATATAGGCCTGAAACACATGTGATCTTCCCCTGGAACAAGATTAAATTTTAAACTCGTCAGAATGCATGATCCAAGTACCTGGAACAGCTTTTTCAGTAATCTTTCCACAGGAAAATGAAATTAAAAACACCCATCAGGAACAATTCCAGCTTCATCCAATTTGCTTCTAATCACAAAGCTTGACACTGTTTGACTGGTGCTGGCACCTTGTGCTCCCCAGGGTTAGCAACCTCCAAAGCAATGAATCCCTGGCATCTCCCAAGGCTTCAGCACACATCCTAGAGAAACACAGGGCTGGTCCCCAGCCAAACGGGACAGGATCTCACCCTGACCGTGAGCACGAGGACATGCACAACCCACACCACCTTCAGCCCGAGGCACCTGCTGCTCCAGCTGCTTCTAGGGCTGAAAGTTACTTTGCCTTTTCATATTCCTAAAATGCAGCCTTGCATAAAGGTAAAGAGAGGAAAGGGCCGGGTTTAGGTTCACACTCTTAACTTGCAGTGCCTGCTGTGCCCAGGTCTTGATATAAATTATCTTTCCCTCTGCTCATTATGAAGTTTCCTGCCAGCATCATTTTCTGTGCTATTCACTTCTTCTCTTTTCCCTTTGCCAGTTCCAGCTTCTCTACTGCATTAGGTAAAAGTTATTTATCCTCATTTTTAAGGTTTGTTACAATTCATTCCTTATCTATAACCTCTCACTTACAATCCAGGGAAGGACCCATGCACCCCTGCAATGCCCTGGGATAGCAGCTGGCCATTTATTTCCTGTCCTCTGGTTCCCCTCTGTGCCTTTGGCACAGGGGAATGGACAGATGGCCCTGGGAGCCAGTGCTGAGGCACTAAACCCCTCGGAGGGAACACGATCTCCTGTCACAGGCCTGAGAAGTGATTTGCACAAAGTGCCCACAGCCCTTCCAAGCTAAATAATAGAAGGAAATAAATAATAGGGAAATAAAGGAGAAGAGTGGACATGCAATATGTAAATATTTTCTGATTTCTGCAGAAAATGTTACCCCAGTGACGCTGTGCACTGATGAATGAGAGAAGTGGGGCACACCAGGTTGTTTTCTCCAGACGTTTGGCAGCCATCAGTTCCCCAGAGCTCAGAATGACACACTTGGTGCAGCTTATGAGGCCGGGGCTTTCTGAGCCACCAACACAAAAGATGAATCCTCAAACACCAGGCACAGGTGACAAGATAAGAAGCCCAGCACATCATGTCTAAGATATAAATGGATCCATCTGTCAGCAGTTACTTTATAAGTGAATTGCTCCCAATTATGCTAGGAACAGCTTTTAATGAAACATGGTTTTAAAGTACTACAGAGAGGAAGAAAATGTGCAAAGCAAATTCCTGATATAATGAAAATTGAAAAGAGTGATAGATTCTGCTATTATAATTGGCAAAGAGAATGGAGGGTTTTGATAGAGGTGACAGTAGAACAGCTTTTGGGGTATTATTTGGCTGGGATAGTAATCTTCTCATCATATGTCCAGCTTGTCTTCAGAGGTCATTTTCAAGGTACATGTTCAGATGAGAAATAGCAGTGTTATCTGACAATTTTCTGATGGCTGCAAAGAAATGTTCATTACGTTGCCTTCTTGCCACAGAAGGGAGAGCAGCCACGTTATCAGATGGTGGGAAGGGTGTCAGTGAAAAACTGGAGTTTGGGTATTCTGAATTTAAATCCTTCACACAGTCCACACTCAGCCCTTTCTCTTATGACAGGAAGTCAATGAACCCATATTAAGTGGCAAGCGAACTTTTTTTCCCCCCCCAATTCCTTCTGGGCTTTGGTGTGAGAGAGACATGAATTGCACAGGTGGCCCCAGACCTGCTGAACACAGATCTGAGGGAGTGTGACACATTTCTTTAGGCAATCTCTTAGAGTTCTCCCCACAGCCTGGCTGCTGGAACACACCACGTTTGTTTGGCAGTCACCAGTGCTGGAGCCTCAGAGAGGGGGTTTAATAATGCTGAATTTAAAGTTATTAGAAATACCATTGCTTTCACGAGTACACAAATATTGAATTACTACATCTCTTTGAGATGGGCTGAATTATGAGTAGTATTTCATTGACTGATTTATGTTGGAAATCCACATTTACAAATTATATTCACCAATAAACTCAGCTTAGGTATGACACAGAAGTTATTGCTGTTACTCGGGAAATGTTTTCTGCTTTGGCTTTTGTTCTTAGGAATGCTGTACACCAAACAATATATTTCCCACATGAAATAGCTTCCCTGAAACATCTGCTGCCAGAAAGTTTGTCTGGAACTTGCAATGATGGATGAATTTTTGACAGGTAATTGCAATTCAGATCAGATGCAGACAGATTTAGTACCGAGAAGCTCCCAGTTTATTAAAATCACCATTGATTTATTTAAGCACCCCCCTCTCTTTTCACCACCATTCAGAAATGAATCACTTGGGTATGGTGTTCAGTGCTCATCCAGCTGCTCATAATATGAAATACATCAGTTCAGCCCAACTTTATCTGTCTCTCAGCACTTCTGAAGGACCCATCACCACAGTATCCAGTCACCACCAAACCTGACATCTACAATTAGTGTAAACCAAAGAAATCCTACAATTTGGATTAGTTACATGGTTTAAGCTCCTCAGGCTTCCTAAAGCTAATTGTCAGCACTATTCACCACACCTATGAAAATTATGTTTCTATTACACAGAAATACAATCCCAGTACAGCTGGCTTGGATTGTGCCAGCTTTAGACAAAGGAAAGTTGCACTGATCTCCTTAGGTTCCAGACAGAAAGGACTGGTCACACCCAGACATCTGATTTTAAATCCATGTTGTTTTGAATAACGTTACTGGCACATGGTACTTCCACCAGTCCTCAGTGAGGTAAGCAAAGATTCACTGCAGATATTGTACAGATTTCCATCAAACCTTTTGGAAAGTTAAACATTAACTTTCTTTGCAACTCACATCTGTTCCGATAAAGGATTAGTTATGCATGGATAGCAGCCATATGACCTTCAGATAATTTTCTTATACCTTTCCCAGACTAAACAGAGCTAGGAAAGTGTGGGACATGCTTGGAAAAGAGCCATAGAAAGTTGAGGTGAAATGATCACGGCAAATGCAGACACTTAAAGCTTTTCTACTTGATTTAACCCAGAATTGGCATTGCAGTTATTTCAGAATGGCCATTGAAGTGACTCAAGGAGAAGAATGGCAGAAGGTAACAGATGATATCATGCCTTGAAAATAACTTAAAAATACACAACTGCCAGCACCTGATCTGAGATCCCAATATTCTTTCCTGTAGTGGGCACAAGCAGACAAAGGACAAGTGAGACCAGAGCAATGGTGCTCCTCTGAGTCCTATTCCACCTGCCAATTACTTCCAGCCCAGAGGGACTTTCTCAGCCAGATGTAATTTTGTGCATTTACTGTCAAAGGTACGTACCATTAGGCTCATGTGGACAGAAGTGTCTGCTCCAATTTGTTTGTCATTTAAAGTCTATTTGGGATGCTGCTCTTGCCCTAAGCCATTGAGTGTATCTTTTATTATTCCATATGGCAGTAAGTGTACTTACAGCAGGAACCTAAAGGCATGTCTCCTTTGGAGCAGCTACCAGAACCTCTTGCTGAAAACAACAACAAGTTTTAACTGCGACTCTTGAACTGCTTTAGCCGTTTGCTGGAGGGAGCGATGGCCCCGCGAATGCTCTTCATGTACGCGCACCGGTGCGTTACAGAAACATTAATGCCTGCACAAGATCCATGTCATTCCTGCCACCACAGAGCTTTAGGTGATGCCTTTCCCACTCTGTCCACCTCCCTCTTGCTGTCCCACAACATGGACTGAAGTGGCTGGGATAACTCCATGCAGCCCTCCCTTCCTTGGCTAACTGTGACTCTCACAGGTGCTGTGTCCTAGGACCTGGTTTGACTATTTGAGCCCTGTGGTTGTGATTTCTTATAACTAACTCACCTGTCTGTACCATCACAGAAGAGGGAAACACAGTTTTGCAAGCTGTGATCCACCTGTAGTGAGTAGAAGAGGAGAGTAAGGAGTCATGGTTTTACCAATATTCATCCTCTCTTTAATTACACAGGCTGCTGCAAAGAAATCATTCTTCTGCCAGACTTTTCTAGGTATGAATGCTCATCAATCTTTTAATGATTTTAGACAGAAGATGTGGATTCTCTCTCTCTTGCTTATAAATAGTGGTTTAATCTTCAGTAAGCTAATATTTTAAGGAAAGAGAGCCCACAGTATCTCTGACAAAGCTGATTATAGAACATCAGAATGAGGATACACCTCTATTAAAAAAAGTTTTATAGGGAGTGCAGATTTATAGTGGTGTTCTGCTGATTCATGAAGAGTAGATATGGAAATGCATTTCTGGCAGCCACTCAGTGATGAAATATGTAGCATATAATGCATTTGTCTGTAAGACAAATATGTGTGTTGGCTGATTAAAGAAGATATATGAACTTGTGAAAATAAAGAAGAGGAAATTATTCTCAGGAACAAACCAGCTAATTATAAAACCAACAGGAAACAAAATGTGTCTGTTGAGTAACTATACAATTTTTGCTAAACAGGAAACTTTCAATATTAATTTCTAATGTACTTCATGTGCAACTTCAATATCTACTGACCAGTGTAAACTTTGAATATTTGAAATGCACCACTCTGCTGGTTCTAGACCATTTTCAGATGTGTGGCACAGACAGGTGGGTGAGGGGTTTTTGGACGACTTTTTTTAAGTTATCAGCAGAATCTGTCAATCTAAGAAACAAATTTTTGAGAAAGAGCAGTTCAGCTTCAAACATTCAACAAGTGATAAATGAAGCTTTTCAAAACCAGAAGTGTCTACGAGTGTTGATAAGACAATATGTGAATGCTGATGGATAAATGTCATCTGCCTGAGAACACTAAATTTCAGCTTGTCTTCACGTGTAAATTATTTGCATTTCTACAGATGTGCTAATTTCACAGGCCTTTTGCACAAGAAAATAGAAATGTTAAAAAACAGTTTCTCCCTGTTTATGTTTAAAAATAAGTGACTGATTTGCTCTGTCAGGTTCAGAGACTTGAATTGATGCTGTCTAAGTGAAAAATATCACTATATAAATCACCAAGCTTATAATCTAAAATTTCCGAAGTCCTTTTGCAAAAATAAGACCAAATTGTGTCATGGGTTCAGGCACAAACTCCTGAGAGATGAGGGCTTTGAAATCTGTAGATTTCCTTAAGATTTAATGGCTCCAAACATATTCTTCTAAGTTTCAGCTTTGCCAAAAGGAGGGATAGTAGGTCTAGATACGTCTTTTATTTCAAAAAGGAAGACGGGGTGATACCTCAGAACTGACAATATTTTGGATTCTTTTCCTGGTTCTGTTCTTCTGGGTTTAACAAAATGCACAGTGTTCAAAGGATGTTTTGCTTTTCATATTTCTTTTTTTGCATTTTCTCTTCTATCCCATAAGAAATAGAAAGAAAAAGATAAATGGCGAGAGGGAGAGGGAGCGTTTGTTGCTTTGTGGCATACAAATGAGAGGGGGAAAAAGAGGTGTAATAAGGAACACACTGAAAATAGTTGTTACAAATTTCTGTGAAGTAGAAGCAACTAATTTTAACAACTCCTATATAAAACCCTCTATGTTGTTTTCTTTGCTCATCCATACCTCTTTTATCTTGTTAGGATGGGATATGAGAACATGTGGTGCTAACCAAAAGTACAGAGCAGCAAAGCGGCTGTGTTACATTGCATTTACTTTCCAGTGAAGAATTCTGACATATTTGCAGCCTTTGAGGAAAATTCCCAGTGGCAGAGCTGGTAGCAGAGCCTGCCCTGATGTGTTTGGGGGATCAGTGGACACTGACCACAAGGAGGTACAGGATGGGATTTTTGCTGTTCTTCACGTCTTAGGTTGCAGGGGACAATACTCAGCTTGGAGCCAGCCCAGGAAGCTCTGTGAGGACCAGCCCTGAGGTGAGGCAGAGCAAGCTGCTCAATCCCAGGTTCTCCCAAGAGCTGCACCAAATCCATGCTGGGGATATCCATGGTCATGGGACCAGGCATTATTCTTTCAGCAAAAGCAGCCATGAACTGAAGTTTTGTATTATTTTGACCTTTCTCATCTTCTGACATCACATTCTCCCCACTTTACTTGCTCACCAAGCTCTTGTCTGACCCCTCCCTCAGCCATGGGCCAGGGTCACCCTTTGGGCTGCATTGCCCTTTGCAGCTTCCCCTTAATTTGATCCTCTGTGTCCATTTTATAAAGTTCACATCCAACAATCCTGTTTTCTTCTAAAATCATGACAGAGTGTCCTCCTGCACAGTTATTTACCCATGACTTCATTCACATCTGGAACTCTCCTCTCCCTGGCTCTTAGGCATGAATGATCGTTAGGATCGAATCCACTTAGGCTGTTGTTTAAATGACAGCTACTTCACTAAGGAGGACAGGACAGAACAGGACAGGGGAGGAGAGAGCAGGACCAAACCCCTTTATTGCATGATGGTTTCTACATCTGATAAGAGAGGTCACAGGAGTAGGGCCCAAATAAAAAAACCTGAGATTTTCTCTCATTTTGAGAAATTGCTGGTCAACTGTAATTATTTTTCAGTTTCTTAGTAGTGGGGATAAGAGGCTGGAACTTTCTAACTGCACAAAATTGTCTTTGTTATACAAAATATTTTAGGTCTTTCATTTAATAAAGTTTTACTCTCTTAGTTCTACTCTGAGAACACTGTATCTGTTCAATATCCCTCGTGGACATGCTCTGGATAATATGACAATTCAGTAGCAGCAGTTCCCTGTGTCACAGTTATGGGCTCCTTTCAGTAAAAACATTAAAGCTGTGCCAAAATCCTACAGAAACCTGGAATAAGAGTTAAGTGGGATGCTTCATTTTTTGCCACTGTGGGCCCTCGAATCCTGTCATGCTACTGGAACCACAAACACTGTTCAGGATGGACATCTTTGCTCAGTAATTGCATCCTCTTATCTTCTTCTGTAGCCTTACAGTGTTTGGATTGAATTATCCAGCCTAATTGTTATCCTGCAGGATATCCTACAGGAATCCCATCAGATAAAGAAATTGTTTTAACAAAACATTAACACAGCACAAAAAATCCGAGCCCAGGGCAGAGGTACAAAGCAAACTGAGCATACACATACTCAGAGTGCTCTGGTTACTCTGCTCTGCTAAAGAATAAACATATTTTCAGTAGCTTGAGGGAAGGAGATTTTGATGCCATAGCCAATATGGATCAAAGTTGAACTCATTATTTGCATGATTCTCCTTGCACATATAATAAGAACAACGGAAATAATGAAATACCAAGCTGTGAGGCATTGAGAAAAGGTGCTATATGGAGCTTTCTATGTAATTCCAAATATTCCTTGTAATCAGCGTATAGCAAATACTTGATTGAAAACAATAGCTAAAAGCCCTCAAACCTTTTGTCATTTATACCAGAAGTAAGCATAAGAAGGGATCTGGTGTACAGGTGAAAGATTAGCTCTAAACTTGTTCTACTTCTTTTCCAGGGCCGACAATGTACAGAATATAGCTTTACAAATTAATGGGACTGATCCTATTTCAGGGTTCTCTCATTAAACTGTACATTAATATAATAAAATATCCTGCACCGTTGACAAAACACCGCATGCTTTGTGAACATTTTTATGTATAATGTCCGAATTATTTGGAGAATTGTAAAAATTATTTCAAAGCTCTAGGCTGAGAGCAAATCCATCTGATGTCACTCTTTCAGAAGCTGTCCTTCCCTCATCTATTGTTAATGCTGGTATTTTGAGCAGAGTAGTTCACAGTGCTCTGATGGCTACCCAAAAAGTACTAGAAAACAGAGGTTTAGTGACGTATTTGACCAGGCAGAACAAAAACAGCCAAAGGTATTAAATGTAACACCCCTACCCCCAGTGAGAAATCAAATGATCTAGAGATAAACTGTAAAGTCATAGGAAGATGCAAAGGAATTCAGAGACAATCACAGGCAGCTAAAACCCATCAGTCCCAGAGACAGAATTAAACCCAGTAATGTCTTTACCACCTCATCAATGGACTTTGCCATCAAGTCATAAATGGGAAACATTTAAGAATAGGTTTAAGTTGAACAGTTTGTATGACAAAGAAGAAAACCTAACCAAGTTTTGCAAATAACATTTTTATATCCATAATTCTGTTTTAAATATCACTTCCCTGACAATTCTTACTTTACTGGGAAGTGTATTTTTTCCAAGTAGAAAGAAATAATTAAACAGGTATTCTTACTGAGAGGATGGTTTGATGTCTGTTGAGAAATCTGGGCTATAATTTACAGAAAATAGGTTGCCTAATAAAAACTTATTACAAAAGTAACAGGATTGGAAAAGAGGAGGACGGGTCATTTCTCACAAGGAAGTGATCCATTACTGATTCTAATGATGTTTAAAAAATCAATACTTTTCTTATTTTTGCCTTTCCTAGGCAAAAAGATGTTGATAGATTAGTGATAGATTGATATCACTTTTTTCTTCTACCTGTGCTTCCACTTCCCAACTGATGCTGAGGAACACCCTGTTTCCCTTAGGATTTGTTCCCACTTTGGTGCCACCACGCAGCCCAGATGGATCCAGGGGTAACAGGTGCCTGCCTCCAGCTGTACCCACAGTCCACATTCCACGCACACCTGGAGCCATGGAGACAGCTCAATACCCTCATGTTTGCATTTTCTCCATGTTTGGTCTCATTTTATACATGACAGGAATAAATACCTGCCCAGTTATCCATAACCCACATCCTGCCAAGCATTCCTCACTGCTATAGCCATAAGGCTTTTCAACACTTAAAATAGAAAGTATCAGCAAAAGGACTCTACTACAAATTATACTCACTTTCTCCAGCATTTGAATTCACTGGTAGGGATGGAGCTGTTTTAGGGTATTGCCTGTGTTTCACATGCTGCCAGCTGTGGGAAGGAGTAAAACAGGTGACCATGAAATGGTGTTTGTAGCAGGAGCAAATAGAACTAAAGAAGTTAATACGGTTTTACGTAAAATCTAATAAAAACCCTCAAAACATAACAAAGCTCAGGTAAATTTACTGCAGTTGGAAAGGTTAGAAATATTAGAAAAATTATATAAAAGGCTAATAGAATATATTATGTCATTTTAGGTGCCTCTCACAGTTTGTCCTTTAAAGTACACCAGCATCATTGATTTGGAAGGTCAGGAGAAAAAAAAAAAAAGCTACATGTGAACCATCTCCTGTTTGTTTTCCATTTCCCTGCATGACCTGATGAGAGACATCAGCCTGAAAAGTGAACTCAGACTTCAGAGTCAGGATTGCAATGGGATGGAATCACAGATTGGGTTTTTAGTTTGCAGTTACACCAAAGAATGAAGCTTTACAGTCATGGAAAATACGAAGGAAAAGAGCACAAGAAAATGAGCGCTTTCTCACTATAAATTTGTTCATCAGGCAAGTATTTCTCCTCTAGTAAAAATTAATACATGCTAAATCTGCAGGGAGTGCAGTTACACATCATATATTACAAATAATGCACCACCCCTACTCAATAATGTCACTGAAACCAAACTTCAACATTTTACATTAATTCAACTTAAATAAGCCATCAACAGCATATGGTAATGTTAAATCAGGATGAGTCATCATATAAAAAATGGGGTTTTTTTTCCACACAGCGGAAAGATTAAGCACATCTTTAGGGGCAGAATCATGAGAATACCTTAACCACCCAGTTTAAATGCAGCCCAAATACATTTGAGATGCACAGCTGAACAGGACAAGGCCAGTGGGTGAAGAACTGCCTGCAAAGGGCCTGTGTGTGTGTGTGGTTCTGCACAGCATCACTGTTGGCAGGAGCTTGTGGAGACACTGTGAGGTTACAGCTACAGAAATGATCCTGGCACAGCCCAAATACTTCCTGTTCCCATTAGTGTGACAAACCCATAAAGATCTGCAGCAGGTCCCTTACCTAAGCAGTGGGTTAGGATGGGATCAAGAGGTGACTTTTCTCTCTTAAGCTCCTTTTCACTTAGAGAAGAGATGCTGCAGCTACCAAAATGATGAAGGAAAAAAGATCCTAATGGGCAAAATGCCCAGAGCTTGTGATTTACAGAGAATTACATTGACTTTTGAAGTAGTTAGAGAATGATAGAAGGAGAAAGATCTTCATATTGAGGGAACTTAAAATAGAAATAAAGCTATTCATCATCATTAGCAACTATTTTTACACAGCTTGTGGGGGGCAGGAGAGGGGAGGGAAGGAAAAGGCCCCAGCAGAAGCTGAATGAAGGGTAAGAACTACCAGCTCCAGACCTACTGAAAGATTTGAGGTGAAGCAAGTATGACTTGCTTCCCTTTCTTACATCATGCCACCACTGCTCCAGGTGTTACTTGTTTTCTCTTTTGTCCTGTCACTGCACAATACATCAACAGAACCACACTTTGGTAATGCAGAGAGCACCTCATGTACAAGTGTGGTACAGTCCTTATTTCTTCAGATTTTGTTGCATTTATGTTTTGAAAAACAGTCACATATTGCTTCCATATATTTTATTTTATTCTGACAACTCCTGATTAAAGACAATTCAAACTTCTTCAGGTTGGTCAACAAAGTATTCTCCCTCATCATTTCACATAGATTCTGCTATGGAGTAACAGTGTAAATATGGCAGGCCATTTATAAGAATCTCCAGTCTGTTTATTCTTCATCTCTTTTTCCCAGATTTTTAAAGAAAGTGCTCACTATAACATCAAAACATTTGACAAATGACCAGATACTAAAAAATGCCAAATCCTGATCCGGTTATAATCAGTATAATCCCACAGAAATATTCCCAAAGCTTTTATAATAATGCCTGAGTTCAAGGTGGAAAGACTTAAGCAAAACCCACTGTCTTCAGATGCTAAAACCTACATTATTTGATAAATAGGGATTTAGTTCCAATTAAACAGATGATTAAAGAAGAAAAAGCTCAGAGAATAATCAGCACTAATTATACTACTGCTGCTAGTGTAATTAATCAGTTTTGCAACCTGCAAAATTGAGATAAGGAGCTACAAGATGTGGAGATGAAAACTCACCATGTAGAAACTATGGATCCTCATTACCCAAAATAACACATTAACACTAATTGCTCCTGGGGGTGGGTTGTGTTTCGGTCCCTTTCTCCTGGCTGCTCTGCTCTCCCACGCTCCCTGGCCCATGGAACTGTGGCCACGTAAAATATCTGCAGTGACCTAAAAGGACAAAGAATATTAACCTAATACTGGCATTCACACCCGTATCTATGCCTCAAAGAACTCATATCACAGCCTGTTGTTGTTTATGAAGCTATTTTTCAAGAGCATATAAAGTTCTCTCACACAACGTGCTGGTAAAATAAACCATAAAAATAATTTTACAGTGACGTGAAAACTATAAATCACAAAGACAGAAATTCATAGATGCACCTTTATCTAACGTGCTGCCCTTGGGTCCTCCTGCTAAGCATTACATGTAAGAATACAGCAAATGCTTTCCAATAATCTGTGATTTTACATATTAGCTGTAAAGGGGTGGAATAATGGATCAGTAAATACTGTTCATCTCAATTGTGTTTCAACATTAGTTTTAAGTTGTCCTGGCCCCGTAGGTTTAAAAAGGACCCTTAGCACTACTTCAAAGTAGTTTTTGTGATTTAATTTCATATTTATGCCTTTACTCAGCTGCAAGAGATGTTTCCAATAAATTAAGAGAGCAGCCATGAATCTTCCATCACAACTGTAAATTCTTGCAGCAGGCTACATTTTTAGTGATGCAAAGGCTGGTGCTCGTGGGCTCTTTCTCGATAAATACATCAATGTCCGTCTGAAGCCCCTGGTGGAAATATGGCTTCAATTTTTTTCTTAAAAATATGGATCAATCATTGTTGCCCTTGCCTATTCTTTTCTGTCAAACGCTTCAAATGTGCTGGAGTATCTCTGAAAAGTTTGAGAAGCACTTTGGATACATGCCTTATGATACTATTGTATAACACTTAACTTGGGTGCAGCTCTTGCTTGCTTTGAGCTGCACAAGGAGCTGGCTCCCCCTTGGAGATGACTGCGATTAATGGCAATCCAGCAAGTTCAGCAGATTTCATCAGGAAATGGAAGGGCCTTTCTTGCCTGCAGAAAACCCTGAGATCAGGATCTAAGAGCTCCCTGTGCCCTCAGGCTCTCGGTTATATATTCTGTATCCGTGGAAGAAAGCACGGAATGTCCTACCAATAGACACAGAGCACAGGAGGTTTACACATTAAATCAGCTTTCTAATTTGGTAAAATATAGAATTTTTAATTAAGTGAATAAATTAGAATTAAATAAATTACAAACCTAATTTACTAAAATTTACAAAGTAAAATTTTGTGGCTTACTACACTGGCTAAAAACATTTGTTCTGTGTTTAGTCAATTTTTTTTTTTTTTTTTTTAATTAGACAAGTAACCCTTATGAAAAAAACAAAGAAAATTCCAGACCAAGGAGATTACTGGAAAGCCAGTAAAAATTAAACACTTAATTGTTTCATGTGGTATTTAGTTCTTGCTCACTAGGAATGAAGGAGAGCCAACATCTCTTCTGATGTCCAGGTCTCTCATTAGAGCTTTATCAGCCCTAGCAGTTGGATTAAAACATAACTCCTTTGAAACTCCAGAAGTATGTGACTCACTGGAAGGAAACTGCAAAGGACAGAAAGGTGAGAGGAGTGAGCTTCCCCTCCTGTGAAGTTTGCTGCTTGAGCTTTTTTGCCAGGGACACACTTGCGTCCACCTGAAATGTAACATGTGGCAGTGGCTTTGATTCTTTCTCTCTAATGATCTGCTCCGTCAGAACCTTGTCATGAAAATGTGACACTACCATCTTGTTAATGCTCACCTTCTGGAAGAGCTGTTCTTTGAATGAAAGTATCAAAGATCCTCCTTAATCTACTTTATGGGAAAGTCTCTATTTTATGGCCTTATGCAGTAAAAAAACCCAAACGTCACAGTATTTCAAGTTACAGCATTGCATAGCTGAAGCCAGCCCAGTGTAACCTACCAGTGACTGCTTGGACATCTTCAAAGACCACAAAAACTGATAAAAACTGTTTCCAAAGCATCGTTATCAATACTGCCTTTTCCTCAAGAAAAAACCCAGACTGATTTTTTTAATGGAATTTCTTTGGACTCATTAAAAAACCAATCACAACACTGTGAGCAGGAACCAATTGCCAGCATAACAACAACATGCTCAAGAAAGGCCTGTGTGCACTCCAGATGAAGCACCTGCTGAAGGAGATGCCCTCCCCGAGGTGAGAACCACGTCATGGAGGGCCTGAGTGAATCCCGGTGCTGCCTGGCACGGAAGAAACATCCTCTGGGAAGGGACCCATATGCCCATGTGTACCAGCTACGGGACAGCTGATAGCCTCACCCACTGCTGGCAGCGCTGTACCACACTTCAGTCCAAGGGGGCAGGGACTGGCTCCAGAATTCAACAGGAGAAGCCAGGAGATTGGCTCAGTGGGACAGTTGTTACCCCATTGGACCCTGCAGAAATATCATTGTTCCCAAGCCACAGGCGCCAGATCTCCACCTAGCAACGTGACAGTAACTGTGACTTTTCTTGGGCAATATTGCACAGCACCGCAGTCACTCACCTTCCTTGTGGGAATGAGAGAGCCCCTTCTGTGTCCCTGTACCCACAGCAACACGAGTATTCCAGGAATCCTCATCACTCCTCCTGGCTCAGTGATAGATACACTGATGTAGAATGTCCAAAAATTCCAGCAGCATTCTTCAGAAGGCAAATACAAGCTGGAGCCTCTGAGGGTTTTCAACATGCCAGCAGAGGTGAAGCTCCAGAAAGGCAACACTTTTGGTACCTTGCCTGGTCTGGGCCACCCTCCTATAGCCCAAGCTGCCCCAATCCATGCTGCAGTGACAGATGGCAACACCTATGGCAGGTGCTTGGCATTTTTCATGTCAAAACAAGCCATGGTGGCTGTGCTCTTCAGCATACAGGGCCAGCCAGAGCCATGTACGGACAGCAGGGACATTTGGCCAGGCAGACAAATCTCACCTTTGTACTCAATGCTGCAGCTTGGCATGATGGGATCCTTGCTGCAACAAAACTAGAGTCAAATCAGGAAGAAGAAATTGCAAGGTTTTAGTGGACTTCTACCATACTTCTGTTCTACTCAGCATCAGCTCTAAATATGCTAATACTGCATAATTAGCTAATATTGCTTAAGCAGAAGAACTTGAAAAATGTAGCAGAAGCATAGAAGTTCTCAGAATTCCAGATTCAGGTTGACCTTCTTTCCTCTCCCCTCCTCCCCACCCCTTAATTGTCTGATCTTATCTGTTATCCACAGCTCACAACATGGAGGGTACAATTCCCCAGTTCCCATATATCCCTATGCAGCCTCTCAGGAGCTTATGGACCTTGCCTCAGTTTCTAGGCCACATTATTTACTGTTCACATACCAGGATTCAAGTCCAAAAGTTACGGGAACTGTAGAACAACACGCTTGTAAATAATGTGAGATCACTTTGGAAGCAAAAACATGGGGTGTGTGTGCCAAAGGAAGCCAGAGGAGCATCTCTCGGATGTTCTAACTCTCACAAGACACCTCATCCCGTGAGCCTTAATCAGCCTGTGTTCATTCACACACAAAACAGCAGAGTGACACATGGGCTGACACAAACCAGCAGAGTGACCCCACAGTCTGACACAAAATGGCGGCATGACCCATGGCCTGACACAAAATGGTGGAGTGACCCCAGAGCCTGACACAACATGGCAGAGTAACCAACAGCCTGACACAACATGGCAGAGTAAGCAACAGCCTGACACAAAATGGCAGAGTGACTCACGGTCTGATATGAAACGGTAGACTGACCCTGCAGTCTGACACAACATGGTGCCATGACCCCAGAGCCCGACACAAAATGGCGGAGTGACCCCCATAGCTTGACACAAAATGGCAGAGTGGGCCCCACAGCCCAACACAAAACAGCAAAGTGACTCATGGCCTTGCGCAAAATGGCGGAGCGACCCCACAGACTGGCACAAATCGGCAGAGTGACCCCGCAGCCTCCCACAAAATGACGGAGTGTCCCTGGAGCCTGACACAAAATGACAGAGTGACCCTGGAGCCTGACACAAAATGGCGGAGTGTCCCCACAGCCTGACACAAAATGACAGCGTGACCCTGGAGCCTGACACAAAATGGCGGAGTGACCCACAGACTGACACAAAATGGCGGAGGGACCCCTGGCCTGCTCCAAAGCAGGGCCCAGTTTTAGCAATGAAGTAAATGACAGGCAGGAATTCCCGCCAGGAGCTGCCCTCCTGCCTCTGGTGCTCCCTGGCAGCTGTTGGGCGCACGCTGCCTGTATCCCCTGAGCACAGAGGAGCAGCCACAGCTCAGGCAGCCGCAGCTGAAACATTCCCCAGGTGGCACCTTCCCTAAACAAAGTGTGGGAACAGGTACAGCCAGGGAAGTGAGGTAACTTTGGAAATGCACACAGGTGTGTCTTCTTTTTTGCAAGAGAGAAAACAATTAGTAACAACTAAAATTTGATATCAAGTAAATTTTCAGTTTCTCTGTACTTTTGATTCCGATAATACAAAAAAAAGGAAGATAATATTTCTTACTAATCTCTGTCATATATTGTTATTTCAGACAGGTGGTTCTTCTCACACAAAGCCTCAAATCACTACCCAGCCCATTTCCAAGGACTGGATGGCCAGGCTCTGGAACAGCAGGATGACACCAGACAGCCTGAAAGCCAATGGGTTTTGGAAATAAAGCTAATTTGGGATGGTGAGCTAAGGAAAGGGAGTACGTGAGCATCTGCCTGCAGATGCTCCCAATGCCCAGATGCAGATATGCCAGTGGCATGTGACTTGTTTTAACAAACACCTCAAAAAAGTACCCCAGTCACAAACATGCACCTTCCAACATAAAAACTCATTTCTCACCAGACAAAATCTGCCTGCATCTTAGGACCTGTTTAGTGATATACACACACACAGAAAAAAGTTTTAATTAAAAGAAAGATGATGCGAAGAATGTAACTACTACTTTACTAAAACTGTAACAAATGAAAAAATAGATGCCAGTTTATGCACTTGTTGACTTAAAATCTGTCCTCAGTGAGACCTGGAAGGAGCACAGCTGCTCTAAGGGTGCAATGAGGGCAGATTTTAGATCACATTTAGATTTTTTCCTCTTAGCAACTTAATACTCATGAAATTATATAACAAATCTGTAAACCAATTACCAAATGTCAGAAGGTGCCCTGATTAAAATACACACATCCCCTGGAACGTGCCATATTCACAAATTAGCCATGTGTTATTTATAGCTCCTCAAGGCACAATAATGAAGAAAGTGGTAATGAAATCTGAAAGCCTGAATATTTCCCTTATGTCAGAAAGCAAATCCCACGAGACCCATCTGTAGCCCAAACTGTGGGAAAGAAAATATCCTTTCTAAAGCAAACAAAAAACCTACAAACAACTCCCCCGCCTCTGTAGTTTCGCATTTGTTGTCTCATTTTTAAAATTAAGCTGCAAATTAAAACCCTACCATACTACTTCTGCTCATTTAATCACAATGATACTTTGAAATTCCTCATTTTTACTCTCCAACACCACAAAGTGGATCCCAAAAGCTTCAAAGAGAGAGAGTCCTCTTTGTTCCCCCTGTTTCTGTCCATGTAAGGCTGAACTCGTACGCACACCAATTCCTGCCCGGGTTGCATGGTGAGATTGATTGATTCACATTCAAAACCTGCATATTTACACCTACATTTGTTTATTTCCTCACTGGTTCAGTTTTCAACATCCACATGTCAGTGTCTGTAAGGCCTTTGCTGTTGTCTCTGCCTCTCTCATTTGCCAAAACTGACTTTTTACTCAATTTTTTGTCCCACGTTTTCTCTGTCCATTATTGATCAGAACCCTTACTCTGCTTCCCATGTGAGATTTCCCTCCTTAAAAATAATGTATTAATATTCTTTTTCCTTCTTTACTTATGGTCATCTATACATCATATCCTATGCAGAAAAGCCTTTTTGAACAAAGCTGTGGTAATTACTGCACTGAAATCTTTTACACTCAGCCGATTTGGTGCAGCCAACCTGTAGCACTGTATGACACAATTAATTAATCTTGTGGTAACCTCAGTTCCAACCAGCACAGAACAAGGATAAATGAAGGAGACTGCCTCTTTTTTTGGCACATGGACCACTTATGAGGAATGAATGGGGTTTTTTCATGACAGATGCAAACACCACAGAACTGCCAAAAACATTTGAAGGTCCATCAGAATATCTGCATAGCTCTGAGTCCATGCTGATACAAGAATCAGTATCACTGCCTTTCCACCCCCAGCTCAGTAACATCCTGGCATTCCACAAGAGCCTCCATCCATCCATCCATTTTCCAACAACAAGCTATTGGCTTTTTCCCCTCTTTCTTTCAATCTGCCTCTCTGCCACCCTGAATTCCTTGCCCATTTTCTCATATTGTTAAAGAACTTTTGGGCAGTTGAAGAATTCTTGGAGGCATCTGAAGGGGCAAAAAATCCGACTAGAACAGGAGTTGCATCTTTATATTACTTGTGCAGACCTGACTCTCAGCCAGAGGGTTAGCAGATGGGCATGTGTTGTCAGAACATGTTCTGAATTTAAACAAAATTACACTGGCTCTTGCTGGGCTGCTGCAGTAGCACAGTGACCTCTGGAGCTGTCTCTACCTCTGCCCTGTGCTCAAAGGTGAACTGTAGTAAAGTTTAATTTGCTTGATTTAAAACTTCGGTGTATGTAAGAGATGTGGATCATAAAAACAAGTCTAAAAACAAATATACTCATTTTTTTCTTATCTTCACTACCCTGCCTTTCTGCAATTCTTTTTTTTATTATTCTGGCTTTTGAAGAGCTCCGAGATACCCATTTTTGAAATATTTCTAATGAACACAACCTTCTGACCTTTGCTTTTGAATACAATTGTGTAGCTATAGATGGCAGAAAAACCATCTGCCACCCCCAAAATAGCTTTTTCTCAGCTGATTTCAGCCTCAGATACAAGGCAGGAGACTTCCATGGGAAAAAGTCTCCAGAACATAGTTCCTGTGGAGATGCAACAGTTGAACACAAAACCTTTGGGGTTTGATTTTAGAGATTCATGGATATTTCGGACTAAAGGCAAGCTTCATCCACCCCTCCATTTTGAACTGAGTAGGTTTGGGAGGGCTTTGGGCTTGTGGTTTTTGTCCCTTATGGGTGGGAAGTGTCTCAGCAAATCCAGCCCAGTCAGGGCCAGTTACTGCGGGATCGCAGGCTCCCTAAACGGGGAGTCTTTGCGGGAAATCCCTTCATGCCTCCCCACAGACAGTCCATAGCCTGCTGGCTCGCGCTGTGCCACAGGCAGCCAGGCATCATTCCACACTGGGATGCTGGCAGAGACAGCAAGCCTCTCTTTTCATGGAGACGTCAGAATTCAAGTGTCTTAACTTCACATTTTAAATTACCATTGTGAACCCATGCTTTTCCTATTGTGTTCATTCCAGTCTTTTCAGACTGAATGGAGACACTGGGTGCTAGAGACTGCCTTTGTTAGCAGAAGCAGACTCTATAAGCTATTGTGCTGTTAATTTTTTCAGTTATCTTGGCTTCCTTAATGTCATTTGGCTATTTCTTTTCTTTATGGGTACCTTATTCTGCTTGATTCTGTTTCACTTTGAACCTCCACTGATGCTGAGGATTTCACACATATTTTATCATACTGTGCAAAATGCTGATGGAATCTTTGTGCAGACTCTTTGGCGACAGAAAATGGTTATTATTATCATCCCCCTTGTATTGTATCTCCAGAAATCTATGCACATGCTTTGTAGCCACCCATTTTGCACTGGAACCTGAAGAAATAATTTTGTTTTACTAACTACAAAAGCACCTTCTAAAAGAGGTGTCTTTCTAATTGTCCATTTTTAGAGCTGGTGCATGCATAATGCAGTGCTTTCAGGAGGGTTTGGAGTGATTTGCTCCAATTATCTGTACCTCACCACTGGGGCTGCTGCCTGGCACAGAGGTGAAACCATCCACGCTGAAAGCAAAAAGTCTCTGTTAGATTCGAATGCAGAGTGAAAAGAATTTCATTCACTGAGGGCAGTGACGAAAGAGCTGCATCCACAGTCTGTTCCAGTCATCCAATTGCTCTGCTCCTGGCATTTTCAAGGATGTTAAACCCACATGGAGCTTTTGTGACCTCAATCCCCTATCTATAGAGGCAGAGAAGGAAGAGTGAGCTCCCTTTCCTCCCCTCTAAACAGTTTCCATACTTCCATTAATTCAATCTGCTTTCTCTCTGCTATCCCAGCTTCTCAACAATCTATGCCAAAGATCAGCAACTGGCCAAATTAAATGGCCATTGACTACAATTATTCAGAAATATTTTTATGTAAGCAGCAGCTTCACCCAGGGTACTGCAGTCAGCCATGCAGCCATTCCCCACTGGCACACAAATAGCAGCTGGATATTAAGACATAGTTGTGATAGCCTTATACTGCCCATATGCTCACTTTGGAGAAGCTGGGGAGTCTCGTGTCCTGGAAACAGGGTTAAATTGAAATGATTAAATAAACCAGCAAAAAAAAAAATAAAAATGCCATCTAGTGAGTTTATTGGTTTATTGTGTTCCATATTCCTAAAAATTCACTTTGCAGTCAGGACACATGGGGTTTGAATCATTTTCTGCCTTTACACTTTCCCTGCCACCAGAAGTAACACAGGGATGTTTTTCAATAAACAAATCTGCTCTTTTCTCTCAAGGTTTATGTACACTCTGAGTGCATTGGTGATATCAGATTTTTCACCGGGGAAATGAAAAAAAAAAACCAACAAAACCAACAACCCACACTGCTGAAAACCCAAGAAGCCAAGCTGGCCATGTCTGTGAAATATGGTACGACTGGAAAGAAAAATAAAATAAAATTTCCCATCCAGCACAAACTGGGAAGCAATAGAAAGAGGGTTTTCCTGAGACTGTCTCTAGTTACCATCCTTCTGAGCATGGCTTTAGCAGTTTTGCACTGAAGATGCTCTCAGGCCAAAATTTAAAAGGTGACTGACAAACACAGGAGGCCAAAATGAAGCAGAAGAATCACAAAGAGAGCCTATGGAAGAAGCCTTCTGTAAAACATGAAGGACCCCTGGGCCATATTAGATTATTTTTCTTTTTTTTTCCTCTCTAATTCTCTTACAGTAGACAATAATCCCTATCCCCGTTCTTTTGAATTTCTGCAATGTGGAAACTCTGTGTTTGGATGCAGGCAGGCTGAGAAGTGTAACAGTGTATGAGACCTGCTGAAGCTGGGAGGCACATTTTTAGTGAGTAAAAACCATACTTCCATAAATTACACACAAATCCTACATTCCAAAAGCTCATGACAGATGAAACAGTTCCCTGGATCAGTCCCATCACCAACCCTGCCCATTACTGTGTAGGGTGCTTGGAAATAGAGCTCTGGGAGCACAGCTGGGACACAAATGACATTGTTCCCATTTTACCATAAAGGCCTCAGTGCTGCAGTCTCATGTATCTGTCATATTCTGCACAAGCCTTTGGAAAAACCTCGAGTCCATTACCTTCACTTTTCCAGATGCTTTTAGATGATGGGAAAAGAGCAAAGCTTCCTTCCACCTGCAGCCTGCAAGAACAACCAAATCCCTTCAGAAGAACAATCCTAACTAGGCAGCCACTTCCCTGCCTCTTGATTCTGTGTCCTTCCTTCCAGTAGTGAAACACCTGTAAGAGACACAAACAGGAATCACTGCTTCTGCAGGAAAAGCCCACCCTACCCATCCAAACCGTACTGTCCCTTGCTTATGTATTGTACACTCTCACAGTTTAACTACTGTTACTATTTCCATTAAAGATTATCAATATTTCCAATAAAGATGGGCTGGAGAAAAACCAGGATCTAGTCATTAATTATAGTTCAGCCTGCATGCTCTGATGGGTAGGAAAAAATGTTCACTCAAGAGGAATTATTCCCTAACTTCAGCAGATCCTGCATTTCCCACTGAATGTTTTCATTTTCAGGATATCAGCTGCAATCACCAGAAATAACATTAATGACTTCCAGTGCAGTGCAAAAATAATTAGAGGCAGAGCAATTGTCCAACTTACACGCTTATGCTAAGAGAAGACTGAGAAAAATCATGCAAAGCTTGATAACCTGAGGGGAAAAAAAGCAAACAAGCACAGGGGTGAGGTCTAAATCAAATGTGAAGCAATCTATATTTTCCATTAAAGACATTGTGGAACTGGGCATTTTGCAAAGGTCTTGATTGAAAACTACGGCAAAGTTAATGGGTTTGACTCAAATGATCCTCAGCACTTCAATAAGAAACAAGGAGAAAGGAGGCCCACGAAAGCAGAACTTGAAAAGAAACATTAGTGCAAAATCATACAACATAAAAGAAACAATTTAAATTGCTCTAGAAAAGAGTATGAATTGCTTTGTTCCCAGAACTAGAGGGAGATTCAGCAGTGCAGAATCTCATTAGAATTTCAGCACTGTATATTTTTTTAAAAACAGCATATCAGTAAGATTTACCAATATTGTCTCAATATACTGAAAGCTTTATTATTTATTCTTGACATGTGGTACTTTTCAAATTCTTTACTTTTAATAAAAAGCAGTAGAGATGTGTACTAAAGACTTCATTTTTTTAACATGACTGAATTGAAGGCTAATTAGCACAGTCATATCTGTCAAAAAATCCAATATCTTTTGTAGTCTTATTTTTGAGTTCTTTTGTGGTCAGTTTAATTAAATTTGTTGGTAAAATAAAGGAGGAGATAAAAAAAAATTAACAGTTCAGGCTAGGTTTTTCAACTGCAATTAGTAGATAGAGCCCATTAAACTAAGGGGGGGAATCAGACCAATAATTTCTAGGACTTTTTAAATGTTACCCTTGAAATTGTAGCAAAATCAGGAAAGAACAAGGAGCAGTCATGACCCAAAAGAGTTTCCTGGGATCCAGGAACAAAAACTATTATTGAGATGCTGAGAAACAGAAGTTCAGAGTTGAAAAGGCTGCTGACAGCCTCTTACAGCACTCTGTTTCAGAAGCTGTGATTTCAAGAGGAAGCGAAGTGGGTCATAAATGCTACTGATAGCTGAAAATTAGGAGATGAAAAACACTTCAGAACATTTAAGTGTGGTAGGTCTGATTACAGCAATCAAAATGCTATCCCATTTTGCTACAGTTTATCTTGAACAGCAAGGTTAAGGTAAAAAAGCCAAAAAAAAGAAGCCATATGATCCTAAGTTGTGCAGTATGCATAAATGTTACAGTCCTGACAGGGACTACCCAGGCAGCTGACCCAGAAGATAACATGGTATTGATCCTGTTTTGTGCTGTCAACCAAACCCATTCCTGCTGCTTCAACAGGAATTTCACTCCTACCTTCTGGTCTGAATGCTTTGTCGCTTTGGTATTGAGAACTGACCTGTTTTCTACAAATACCTGCAAAGGCAGTTCCATCCTTAGTATCACCCTGAGGTGCCTGTGTGTGTGATCACTGGCCTGCCATGGCCTGGCACAGGACAGTGAAACAGCAAAGTGACGTTTGTCCCAACACCTCAGTGCGGGCTCCTGACCATGAGCAGTCCGTGTGCTCCAGAGCTCCTGGGCACGCACTGCTGGCAGAAAACCTTCTCCTGGCTGAAGACACGATATCTCCAAGGATCACTGCATAAACCTCTGCACCTTCCCCACAAAGTGCAAAACAGATCCATAAATACACAGTGACACTAACAATAAAAGCTCCAATCCAGCCAGCCCCCACTGGATCTCCTCGAACAGAGGACAAGAGAATAAACAACAGATGACAAATGTTAGGTCATTCCCACCTTAAGTCAAAGTAGCTCTGTGCTGCTGCCAGACACGATTCCTCTCTTCCTTCTGTCAGCTGAGTCAGCAAGCTTATCCCAATTCATCTGGGAGCTGTGCTATGCTAATGAACGATGGAGGGGTTCAACAATATATCAAGTGTGATATATTAAAGGCACTAGAAAACAAACAAACCCACAAAGAAAATAAACAAACCCAAGTAGTAGTACTCAATGCAGATTAAAAATACAAATAAACAAAATAACTTCATGTGGTTTAAATCCTAGTCCTCAGGGATGAGTTGAGCATCAATGTCCATAAGCCTTGTTTGCTATCCTGTAAGCTGAGACTTGAAATAAATTCTTACAGCAAATAATTAAGACAAGATTTAATGATATGGAGTGTTCATTGCCAGCCTTTGAAAAATTGATCTACCTGCCCCTATTGCTAAGGAGGTTTGTCCAATACCCAGTTTCCACAGCCCTTTCTTCAGCAGAGGAAGCCACTGCTGTTCAACCCCAGCTTTTTATTACACTCTTTAATTTCTTTAAGCAGTATAAGGTAAAGCCCATTTTCAAAAGTGAAATAAATAATAGGATTTAGATAAACTCCACGAAAAGGGAGGTACTGGGCAGTGCTTCTGAGTGCCACTGTCTGGGAGAATCAGTGGGAGATATTTCCATTCAAATACCCAGAAAGCACAGAGTGCATTAACAGCCCCTTTAATCATCTCTCACACAATAACCATCACTGCTGTCCTCTGTGTTCTCCTCTCCCTTCCCTCGCTCATTGGAGATGTTCTATCACACAGCTTCCCTTAGGTGCACACCAAGCAGCAATGTTTTCCATTTTCTACTTTGGGAATTTCTGCAGGCTTAACAGTTTTAAAACAGATATTAAGCTGCTCTTTCTTGTGGTTTTTTTCTTCAGTCGTGAAAAAGTCTTTGAAACTCCTGAATATGCACCATCTGACCTACTGAGCTCAGTCATTTAGTGGCATGAACCCTTAAATATGAAGTCAACAGATACTTTAGATGAGGTGTCAACAGTGTATAGGCAACAAGCTGACATAAATCCTGTGGAATTTAACTTTTAAAAAAACCTGAATTCCTTCTTTACACCAGAAAGATCTCTTGAACCTTTTTCACAGCTTTATGTGGCTCTTTAAGCTACATCAGCAGGATGTGCAGCAGCTTAAAGATACAGCAATTAAGTTATGAGCAAATGTATGTAAAAACATACAGTGTAAGAACATTTCAAAAAAATGGACTTTTCAGAAAATCAATCCATTTTCACTGAAGTCTATCACCCAGCATCAACATCAAATGTATTTTACTAAACCAGCTCTAGCAAAAGGAATCAAAGCCAACCAGCAGCAATTATATTCATTATGAACCCACAGGGACATTTCAAACAGCAGAGCTTTTCACAAACAGCTTCACCACTCCTTGGAGTCCCATTTGGATCTCGGCTCTCTCATTCTGTATTTCCATTTGTGTATACTCAAAATAATAATAAAAAATTTCTAATTCCTGGGGCGGGGTGGGGAGGAAAGGGGATTTTTGTTTTACCCAGGCTATGAGTAGCATTATCTCAACCTGAGGTAAAAATACCAATGAATCAACATTTTCCTAACTAACTTAATTCTAATCCTGGTATTACAATGATGCCTGAGGAAGGGAAATTTTTTTCACTGGCTTCAGCAGCAGCAGAATGGGAGCACCTACTGGTGTCTCTAATGAAGGTGAGAGATACTTCCTGCAGTTTTTCAAGTAGAGAGTTGAGGTCTCCCTTTAAAAGCAAGTATTACAGATTAGTATTCTTCCTTTCTAAGGCACACAGAGTTTTACAATGCAACTTAATGAAGTAGTTCTACGGCATTTTCTGCAATATATTTCAATAAAAGAAAATATAAGCCAGTAAAGTTGCTCATGTAAGCATTGAGGATTTAAGGAATTACTTAAACAATGAATGCATGAAGCTATTAACCTTCCTGGAGAATTAAGACGTGCCCCCATGTGATGAACCAAAAGCAGCAAGTCATTTCAAGTCTGCAGGATTGATTTTATACATGTGACTGAAATATAATTACAGAAACATGAAATTGTGTTGTATCTAGAGAAAACCAGACCAGACTTCTAGACCATGAGCACACTTTTGCAACAGCTTTTATTTGGTATATTTGTTACCTCCTGACAACGGTACAGAGCCAGGGAGGTTATATTGTGGTAGTTACCCTCAAGTAAAGGCACAATCTAGTGAAATTAACCATTTTTTAGTTTTATTTCATTGCAATATTCTGCTGTGCTGGAAATATTAGGAGGATCAGCATGACTAAGTAAAATTTTGCTCATGCAGAGCTTATTGCATAAAAGCAGTAGCAACAAAAGAGCCCTGATACCTGACTAAGCTGGGTACAGGTTATCTCTATATGTCAAGTATTTAATAGGAAACGTTATAATAGGAAAGTCTTAGAAAATTTAAAACACTTTCTCTCTGAGGCAGGTCACAGTAATGTTCTCTGTTTAACGCAGCTGGAACACTGATACTGTGAGATTAAATAAAACATAAAAGGGATAAAAGAATTACCATATATTTAAAAAAACACACAAAACCAAACCTCAAAGAGCAGAAGTGAGAACAATGAGAAGCATTTTTTCCATTCACTGAAGTGTCCTATTACTTAAGGAAGCCCTTCCTGGTGTCCTTTTGCATGTCCCTGATTTTGTGTGTCCCCATGAATTCATCTTCCATTGGCATCATCATTATCTTATTAGCACCAAGATGTCACTGTCAATTAGGAACTGAGATCCTTGGGATGTCTTAAAGCAGTCACTTGGCCATCAGGTAATATCAAAACATCATTACCATAATATTTATCCATTTGGTTTTTGTGGTTTTTTAGTTTTGACCAATCTGTTCAGCTCCTGAGACATGTTCATTATATTGCTAATGGTATCACACACTGCCTCTGTACTCCCTACACAATTAATACCATTTTGTATCTGCATGGAGAGGGCCAAGAGCTCCTATACAAATGATAATTAAACACCATGGCAAAGAGATGTGCAACTGCCCAGGGCTGTGTGCAAACAACAGTTCACTGGCAGCTTCTAGGAGATGAAATATAACAAGCTGAATTTTAAGCTGAGATCTGTTTTGCCTCTTGATGGAAGACGTTTCTGAACGACCAGTTGAAGTATTTTTCAACCCCTTCTACTGAACACAGGACAGATGTATCTGTGCAGGTGAAAACCTGGGCAACCTCTAGAGTTTAATGAGCACCCCTCTATCCCTAATGCCTGTGAAAACTCTGTAGGAATGGAGACAAATTATGATTTGGAATCAGCCCTGAGTTATGTCCTGTCTGTCAGAGCACTGATACAAGCAGCTTTAGACCAAATCTATAATTGAGTATACCAAAGCCACAGTTTTGCCTGAGGAATGTGACAACAGCACAAATCAGGCTACTGATGCACATCACCACCCACAGACACACAACAGAGCTGTAACCTTGGTGTGAGGTCTTGGAAACTTTGTCCTGGCAAAAGGAGTTTGGGGGCGGGACTTTCAATATGACATAGAGCTGACTGCTAATTCACAGAGCAGTGCTGCCATCCCAAACAGCCTGCTTCACATCTCTCTTTTCTAAAATCTGCATCTTTTGTATACACCTGCATGGGAGCAAAGCCTCTGTATCTGCCCCTTCAGCTCAGCCCAGAGCAGGTCACTTTTACATTTATCTGATTTCTCACATTTTGGTGAAGGCAAGCTGGAGAATGAGGCAGGAGGTGTGCCTGTTTGTTGTTGAAATCCATGTGCAAGTGGCCGAAGACAATCCAGGGCTTTTCTTCCCTGTGGAGAAGACACAGTCCCTCTTGCATCACTGGATTTCTCATGGATTTTACTGAGAAGTCTCATCAACACAGGATCTCAGAGATTACACAACTCACTGCCAATGAGCAGACTGCACCAGGAGATGATCAGGCCTGGGACACCAGGATATGGCTCAAAGTTCTCTGTTTCTGTCCAGAGAGGCCAAGCTTTAGGGGTCTAAATGTGCATCCGAGAAGCACAATGCTGCAAGGTGAGGTAGCTGCTGTAGCAGAGGCTTCAAAACGTTTCTATTTGTGTTAGCACAACTGTATATCCACTTTTATTAATTCTGGTTTTAACAAATCTGCCTAGCTCAAGCTGAAACATTTTGTACTAAATCTACCTCTGAGTCCCTTCCTCCCTCTATCAGATGGCAAGAGGAATAATTACAGCTACAAATACAAATTTGCAATAATATCAACACCAATCTGTTGGTGAGATTATAGTGTTGGCCTGTACATCAGGACATGGGGTTTGACTGCAACAGCTCAGGGATGGCAACGGTGAACAGCAGAGTAAAGGGTGATTTAAACTTCTCTACTAAAAATTTGTCTGACACCAGAGTGAACAAGGGCTGGTGAAACAAATACTTTACTCAGCACATGAGGAAAACCCATGTCCTGTATTGAACAGCACTGGGTTCTGCCTAGGAGTCAGCAAATAATAAAAGGCACTCCAGAATGGGAGCCTGGCATTAGGCCTGAGAAGAGAAGTTTTGCATGAAAAAGGAAAAAAATAAGGGAAAATAAGGATGGAAAGTAAGTATAGAACGACAATCTTTTCCTAGCATAGAACATTTCAGTATTAATGCATATTTTATAAGCACACACCAGCGTTTGTTTCTTCACTTTCACTGGTTACAGTTGTCCATAGTTAGCTACACCTGTAAACAAAATCCATGAGGAGGCAACAGTGTACAAAGGCAGATAAATTAACATATTTTCCCCCTTAAATCACACACCTTCAGTTGGAAGGGAAGATTTTAGCACACCCACATGCTGCTAACCTTTTGCTGCCTGATGAACACATCTCCCAAAAACAATCCCCTCTACCTTGGAGGGCAGGAACGGGAGCAGGAAGCTACCTGGAAGTCACACGCTGAGATCACCTGGCATTCAGCAGCTATTTTCACACTCTACAAATGAGGGCTCCTGGCTCTCTGCCACAAACCTTCCCCCAGCTCTCTTCTACACTGAGCACTAAGTGCATTGCAATTCCAATATTCCTATTCCCTGGTAACAATATGTCATTCCTTATATATGTCAGAGGTTTGGGCCAACACATACTTGAAGCTTTTGCTTGCAGTAACAGGTAATACACAAACCCAGCTCTTGGCCAAATCTTCCATACTGAGCAAATTTGACAGGGGAACCACTGGTGCAGAATGAATGCAAATCAGGATGCCAGTTTATTTTCCAGTCAGTTCTGCACATAACTAAAATCTAATCCAGTTATGTTAAATAGTGAGAATCTTGATGTAAGGGTAAAACATATGTAAATCGCCATTGTGATTTCTTAAACGAAAGTGGAATCCAGCAAACGCATCTCGTTTCATTATTCTCTGCAGCAGAGAAGAAAATTCAGTTGCCAAGAGAAAATTAAAAATAATAATACCAGAAACACACATTTCACAAATGCATTCTGCGTCTTAAGAAATAAGGCGTCTGGATGCTATAGAAGCCAATAAATTATTACACAGGCAAAGTATCTCAGCACAAAGCAAATTATCTGCTCCCATATAGAAAAATGAAACGGTGCCACTTCAAATCCGAGCCCAGCACTGCCGGTGTGCTCTGCACCGCTAATGAAGCTTTAGAAGCAATCATTGATGACTCTTCAGAAGCCATGTCTGCTGCCAGAGCTGTCACTTCACATAAAGGCCTAGTAGGGAAAGCCACAGGAATGCCTGGAGCCCCTGGGAGCCGGGAGCTGCTCGGCGGTGGCGGCAGGAGAGGAGGGAATGCCGGGCCTCTGCCCTGCTCCCCTGCCAGCCCCACACAGGTGCCCCTCTGCCTCCTTTGTCAGGGCTCTTCCCAGCAGACTTGGTGGGATCTAAATGGCTGCCTGCCACAGCTGCACTGTGCTGCTGGGGCATTTCCAGCGGGCACAGTGCTGAGAGCTCACTGCTCCTCCTTGCACGCCCTCCCTCGTCGCACCAAGTGACGGCACCATTTGTGCATTCAAATGGAAACACAGCACATGGACTCCATAAAGCCATGGGAAAGGTTCACCAAACCATGGCTGGTTTTCTGCATTATTTACTCCAACTGGTTTTAAACCAAAATATTATGCAGCTAAGTAGGACCAAAAGCAGAAGTTTGGTCTCAAAGAATTCCACAGAAACTGTACAAAATATTCTAT
Source organism: Picathartes gymnocephalus (assembly GCA_013390045.1). NCBI lineage: Eukaryota > Metazoa > Chordata > Aves > Passeriformes > Picathartidae > Picathartes > Picathartes gymnocephalus. Next base: position 45,691 of record WEKY01051276.1, read on the forward strand.
GCTAACATAAGTTAGGAGCCATTTAGTTCCAGAAAAAAAGCCAAGGCTGTTTAACCACAAGACATGAATTTAAAATCCTCTCAAAGGTTGGTTGTTTTTGTTTTGTTTTTTAAATTTCACAGCACTTTATCAGCAACTCAGTGTTTTGTTAGAAAAAATGAGATGATGCCCGGAAATATAAAGGATTCCAAAAGCATAGCGAGCACAATGCAGTGCAGCTCCTGAGCCTCTTCTTGCAGAACAGAAACTTGTTTTTCTATTGTAACGCTGTTACACTGAAAACAAAAAGAGATTTGTGAAATCCTCGCTAATGTGTGCGCCTACTGAGCCACTGCCTTTGTCTGATGTATTTTTTCTGCATTGCCCTCATTTCACACTTCCTCAGTTCTTTGCCTAAAACCTGCAGAAGCCAAAACACAGATTCTCAACAGTTCCACCTGTGCCCCTCAGGCTCCTCCTGTCATCATCTGATTTAGGATTCTGCACTGTACACTGTTATACAAAGCAAATTATGAACAGTTGAGTTAAAAGTCAAAAAACTGAGAAATGACTGTGATCATAACAATGTAGAATACATAGAACAAACGACAACACTCACCTTCTGTAGCTGTGAGCTTATCAGAAGTAGGGTATACATTCATGAGAAGTGGCACCCCCAAGGACAGTATCTGTGACCGTTGCCTTGTGGACTGCAGGTATGCCTCCTTGTTTGTGTAGCAATCCTCATCTGCTTCCAACACCCATAAATTGAAAGGTTACAGGGCTTAAACCATTTCCCAGTTATGATATGTCTATCAGGCAGCAACAGCTGGGCAATAAACTTTTAGCCATAAATGTTCCTGAGAGCGGGAAGTTCACGGCCAAAGCCATAACCACGTAACATCAATTGATGGCCAAACTTCAATCTGGGCACGTCGTTCCCTTTAACACCCAACAATACCTTACATTGCAAGGTACTTACCAGCAGCCTCCAGGTTAAACAACACCGCTAAGGTCAGCTGGGATGGCTCTGAAAGGCTCCCTTCAGTCAACTGGAGATTTGTGGCCTCCTCTGAGCCTCCAGCACTCCCTGATTTCATCCCCGTTCCATCGAACACTCTCAATATCACTTTAGACTGGATATTGAAATCACTTAGCAGCAATAAAAAAGAAAAGTGCCGCAGAATTGAATCCCATTTCGCTCAGCACACATCTCTAAACTATTACCAGTGTGAAATGAAATCTAATGTCTCCCTTAGCAATCCCATCTTCTTTGTCCTTTTGTTTTTCTAGAAGCGTTATGATACACTAAATCCATTTGGACACACAATAGTACACAGGTCATACCACAGAATCAAGAAAAGTTTTCCAAATTTACGTAGCCACCGCAGCAGGTTGCTTTTCAGCCATCACACTCTCACACAAAAATCCAGTAATAAAAGCAGAAGGAGACAATGCAAACACCTCAGTGTGCTGCTTTGGGCTGGGGCAGTTCATTGTCTTCCCAGCAGCTGGTATGGGGCTGTGTTTTGGATTTGTGCTAGAAACAGTGCTGATAATTTGGGGATGTTTCCATTGTTGCTGGGCAGTGCTCACACAGAGCCACAGTCTTTTCTGCTCCCCTGTGACCCACCTCCTTTTCCTTTAGCTTAGTTCTTGTGGTGGTAGAAAACAGAAAATGTCCTTGCATCTCCACAGTTTCATCTAATGCCCTCTTCAGGGATGGGAACTCAGCAATGGTACAAACACTGGACAGAAAATGTGACCTGCTGAGATCCAAATGCCTTCACTTAACATGGGAAAAACAGGGCAACTGCTGTGGGCCTGTGCTAACAGAGATGCATCCTCTGAGTGCTGCCAAATGCTCCCTGATATTCAGCCTTCCCTTCCCACTGTTCAAGATGCCACCTCTCGCCCAAACTAATCCCCTCTTGCACAGCACTGGAAGTTTTGCTGGAACAGCACATCCAAGGCAGGTGACTGATGTGCAGAGCCAGCTAAGTGATAGATGTGCAGGGCAAGTGAGGATACAGCGTGCCCCAAGGAGGAGTTTGGGGGAGGATTTCTGCACTGTCAATTACTGAGAACAGATGTAGCTTATAGAGCTTGGGCAGAAAGCTCATCTGATTGCTCTTGGCCAAGTTTAGATGATGGCTAGTCAACAAAATGTGATGCCCAAGAGACTGTGAAACTAAACCCTCTGGAAACATGTCCAAAGAATAAACCAAGTGTGAGGCAATACTGCACTAATAAATCAACTGAGCCCCTTAACAGTAACAGAGTCAGATTTGTGTGTAACGATGCTGTTTAAACCATCTGAGTGACTTGTCAAAGCTGTTCTATCAAAATAATATACATCATTACTTGCATTAAACACAAAGTATAGCCAGCTGCTAGTTTTTTTCTCAAATTTAATAAATGCTATTACTTCCTGCAGTCTCTCTAGGTGGGTGCCTGTTGCACTGTCTTGTTGGATTGCATTTTTAACTCCTCACTCTTATTTCTGGAGTTCCAAAAATGTCACGAAGACGGGATCTGGCATGGAGAGCCTTTGACGCAGCTCATCAGAATTACAGACTGACTGGTTATAAAGTAAAAACTCCTAAATAAAAATAAAACACTGTTGGAAGGGAAGCTTGCTAAATATCTGCACTTGAGATCTTGCTCAGTCAAAAGGATTGGTGTATGAAACACAGAAGTATAAAAAATTAGCAAAATAAAAGCTAAAGGTGAATGCTACTTAAAATATATCTCTATTCTACAGACAACAACAGGGAATATATTATTTATTTACAAGGTAGTTAACTATTTCATGGGAGGATCAGTACACAGGTTTTTTCCACCTGACTTTCAGACAGAGCATGCCAATCAGTGCTGGACCAGAACATGAAGCTTTTGCTTGCATTAAATAGCATCTTATGGTGTGGAGCAAGATAACTTTTGGTAAGAATAACATTATCACAATTTGTCCTCTCATTCATGTTCAAAGTTCAGCAGAATCTACTGGAAATTGTACTTTCACCATTTTGTTTCCCATCTGTAATGCAAAACTGGTGCTTAAATGAAAGCAAAAAAACCATTTTGGATGGGGAAATGGATGACTTCAAAACTGTGTTGAGTTTCTCCCACTTTTACAATCAACTGGCATAAGGCATGATTTAAGCAGAGAATTCCCATATTAATGTAGGAAATTGAATAGACTGGCCAATTGGGCACTGAAATCCAGAATCACAAGCAGTTGGGGTAAAGCTCTACCCACAAGGGGAACTCCCAGCTACAAACCTGAGAAAGCAACAGCCCACACCACACTCATCCCCTACAGAGGCTCCCACCTCGGGCAGGGGAGCCCTCTCTCTGCCCACTTCTCACCCTGGACTTCACCTTTAATCCTCCATATCCCAGGTGACAAGAGACTGTTTCTCTTTCTTGAGATGGATTTCCTTTTTTCCTTACTTTCTTTAAACAAACAACAAAATCAAGGAAATGAAAACCAGTGCCAAAAAAGAGAGAGTTCTTGTTTTCTAGCCCCAACATAGATTGTAAGATGCCAAGTCAATGTTTGTTCTTAATTTTCCCTGATTACAGTTGAGTTACTTGTATTAATAATAACTACTGCAATTTGCAGTTAGTTCCCTGGAAGGAAATTTCACACAGGTCATTCATCTTTCTTTAGTTTTTCTGTTTCCATAGGCACTGGAAACAGAGCAAAAAAACCTCTCAGGATTCCTTGGGTGAGGAACAGATGGGTGGAAGGACAGGTAGAAGATGCCTTTCTGAAGTGCAGGTGTGAGGTTCATATCTACGTGGGTTCTCTCCCTTCTCCTGGGCCACATTTCCAGAGACACATGTTCCAGCTTCATGTATGGATTTTGTACATGTATAATCTGGGTGAAAACCTTTTGTCACCATTTATATATCAATAATATCGCTACTGCAAACAAAAATGAAAAGCTCTCTAAATGGAAGAATATTGTTTCACTGGATACAAAAAGTTGGCCCAGCACTAAAAGCCCGGGTTTTTGATGCTCCCCCCAGTCAAGGTTCTGTTTGTGTCTCTCAGTTGAGGTAAATGCTAGACAACCATTTTATGTCATCTATAGGCTGTGTATAAGAGCATCCTAATGTCAAAATCAGTGTAAGACACTGCCTCCTAAAGTGCCTTTTACACATAAATGTGAAGGGAGACTATTAGCATGGCTGTTAGACCATAATAAAGGATGTTCATGACTTGTCTCTTAATTATGCTTTTCCACTCTCATCCTGTGGCTGTACAATTCCCTTTTCAACCACAAACCATGTTCATGACATACACATAATGCAGTAAAACTGGTGCACATAGGAGCAATGGATCACATTAATCTGTGCAATTGAATCAGAAGACAATGCAACTGTAGAAAATTTGTAATTCAGTGAGTCTCTTTCAGAAGATTTTGAAAGATCCTGTTGCTGCAGGTAATTCTGGCTGTTGGGTTTATAATTTACAGCAGACACGTCTTCTACAAAACTTGCAAACATCAGACAAAATGTAGTTGTTTGGCTTGATTTTTTTCCTTAAATAACTCCTTAACCTTACATTAGAAAGTCTGTTCTCTCACCTATTTTTACCGTATCACATTGACAAAGAGCTGTTGAAATGGGGACAAAAATCAAGATCTTGTTTGTATTGATTATTTTTTGTACTTACATGAGAGGCAGTTGTCTGCTTAGGTAAGACAGAACCGTTGATTGAATTCAGTAACATGAATAAATTTTCTTATTAAAAAAATTAGTCTTGTGGACCAGAGAATATTCTACTAAAGCTGGAAATGTTGGGGGAAAAATTCGAATTACAATATATTCCATGCTGCTGGAATTTTCCTCGTCCCACACTTGTAATTACAATGCAGTATTTTGTCCTGTACACAAATGTTGACAACTTTGTTTTTCTCTAATCTGAATAATTTCACATCGATCTGAAGCAGTAATATCCTCATGGGAATTGGCTTAAAGCAATGAAGGAAGCTTTTACCAAATGTTCTCCAAGAAAAGCTGATATTTTGAATATAATTGGGAGACAGGCACAGCACTGAACCAGATATTCTGGGTTCCACATGGTGCAGTCTACAGAGGCAAACCAGATGTTTAGCACTACTGCTGATACCCTCGTGTCCGTGGGGAATTTTGCCATTTATTTGGAAAACATTTTACTAAAAAAAAGTCTAAAACCCCAGCACATCAGCAGCATGTGGTTTGTTATAGGAAATGTACAACCTAAAGTGTCTGAGAATATCAGATTTCTCTTTTAAAAAGAAGGGGTTTAAAAAGCATTCACACAGTTCAGCTTTAAAAAGCACAGTCTTTGTTATCTAAAATAGACTGGGCCGCTCAAGCTCAACTATTTCTGAATAAAAGCAGGTCGTTATTAAAAAGAGGAGATTTGTAACAGCAGCCATACTACAAAAGAGACTGCCAGATATAAGCACCCATAGGAATAATGTGTGGGGTCTTGCATGATCAAGAATAACTCCCACAGGCTAAGATGAGGAAAATGGAGTTGGACTTTTTATGCTTTTATGCTTTTTGTTCTGTGTCAAGACAATAGCTCTGAATTTCGAAAGTATGGATTTATTTTCATCATGCTAAAGATACCTACAGTTTTAAAAGGTCACTAGAATTGGTTGTTCTTGAGTCTTCAACCATCTTTTAAACAAACCAAAGCCAAATCATTGGCACTGTAAATGGGTCTCCAATGCCACCAGAACAGAAAGATAAAAGCAGTGGCTCTGGTAGTGGCTGGCCACCACGCAGCAGTGACACAGTTTCCACTGCCACCACCCAAACCAGTGTTCTGTACACACATCCCACCTGCTGCATTTTTCTCCTCGGTCCAGAAACTTACTACTATTTGCTATAAACCCCTAGCCCAGCCTACCTCCACGAAACACCAGGCTGGGAGGGAAGCTCAAAGAATTACCCCAGTGGAAGAGAGGAGGAACAAGGACTTTGCTGCTGGTTCCTTACTGTGCTGTTCTGAGTACAAACTCACCTACACTGGGTACCTGTGGAGCCTTTCAGCCCCTGACAAACTTAACAGCTCTGGTTGTTGTGGCTGGCACACGTCTCTCCATGGGGGCTGGATACCACACCACTCCTGTAAGCATGACAGACTGGAAAATGGAGCAGGGATCTCAAATGGCCTTTAGCTGTAAACCTCAGGAAGCAGCTTTAAAAATATTATTATTGTAGTTGTTAATAGTTTCCAAAAGGATGACTCCCAGGGCTGCAAGAGCTCATTGACTTCACACACGCACATCCTTCTCCGAGGTTAAATGGGAATGGTTTGTGAACACACAGTTGAGAGCAGAATTACCTAATGAAGTGCACTTGCCTGAGCACAGCCAGCTCAGACAGAGCTTTCTTGCTAACATAAAAAGGTGCTTTTAATGTGAAAACCTGCTTTTTTTCCCAGCTTGGAAATGTTTACGGGAAATTGTGCTTCTAGGCTCTGGGACACGTGTATGCATAAATGCACAGAGCTCTGTTAGCATTTACATCATTGTGGTCTCAAGGGGGAAAAGGTCTGAAAAACAAACCTGTTTTTACAAAAGGACAGAAATTAAATTATCCAAGTTTGAGCACGTTAGTAACAGTGACAGCCAAAGGTACTTACCACGATAAATCCACTCTGTTGGTAGGCTCCCCAAGAAACAAGGCTCAAAACTCAAAAGGAGGCATTTCCAAGGCAGTACTGCAGAACTGGGCACTGAACCTCTCCAACCTAGTGATGAGAAAAGAGGGCATTAGGCAATTTTTGGGGGGAACTGAAGAGAAAAGGCGGTAGCTAATGTGATGATAAAGTCATTTATTCTCACACGATAATTCCACATCATATGAAGACATTAAATAAGAATTCCTCTGAAAATCTCATCTGAAATTCCAGGTGTGACTCTTGTGACTTATACAGTAATTTTTCAAACCACCTCTTAGAGCAAGGCAGACAATATTTTTATTGTTTCATTAGATTTATGGAGTATCTCTTTGTGTATAGTGCAAGCTTCCTTTACTCTCTTCCTTTCTCTTCTTCTCATAGGTGGTGCTTCACTGGAATATCAATCATGGATAAAAGTTAATTTCCTTCATAAGAACCACTGTCAGCTAAATGTGCTCACCTCTTACACAAAAGAGCTCCAAAGCGCACAGAAGAGAAAACTGAAAAGAGACAATCACAGCTACCCTGGAGAATAACATTCATGGTCTGCAACAGATCCTTCACATGAAGATAAACTACACTTTACAAAAAGAAATAATAAAAAAAGACAAATATTTGTGTCCTTCTCATCCTCTGGGAGCTTGACTCCCAGTCTGACTGACAGATCCTCAAAAATGCATCTCAAGAGTCTAGTGAACCCCTAAGACCTGCTCTCCTGCCTTGCTGCATACCGTGAGCCATAGAATTTCACCCAGGCATTGCTGTATCCATACAGACTGAACTAATCTGGTCTGACTGAACTAATAAAATCCAACATTCCTGGTTGTCTAACTGCCAGCCCCCACCTTGAAAGTGTAATCAGATTGCATTGCCTACCAACATTCACAATATTAGCTAGGAAAGATCCTGCTAAGCAATGCTTGCAATTTTAGATTTGTATTTCTGGAGCTTTTTATCTCTTACTGAGCTCTTGAGAATATGTAAGATATGAACATTATCTCCTGCATCTTTTCCCACTATGCAACAAGAAAAAAATTCTATTAGCAACACTCTAATGAACTGGTACAAAACAGAGATTCATACATGATTGTCTATGCTTAAACCACAAGGGAGTGAAATACAAAGACAAAAGAGACATCAAGTCAGTGTTATTATTAGATTAAAAAAAAAACAAACAAAAAACCCCCAAAAAACCAAAACAAGCACGCTCTTCAAACCTGTTTGTTAAGCAATGCTGTTTGGGAATACTTGCTTTTCTAATTGCTTCCCCATTGGGAGGAAGGTGGAATGCATGTGTTGATCTGACTAAAATTTCCTTCTAGAAGGGCTGTTTGACTTCTAAATAATACTGAAACACAAATAACCTCACTTGATTTACATGCAAAGTACTCTGATGAGCTAAACGCCTTCCCCTGGCAATAGCTGAAGCAACACAGCCTGACTGAAGCTCTTCAGCTGTCCCGCTCCTTCCCCTGCTCAGACACTTCACATTCTGTAGGGAATGAGGGAATGGTTACTCACCATCAAGTTGGGAAGAAAATTCAGTAACTTTTAAGTCTTTAAATGTCCAGTCCCAGCTTCTTAACATTTTGCTTCAGCAAAGTACTTCAGTGTTGATGACAGTGAAGGGAACTGGTGATGTTTGTTATCTACCTTTTAGTTATTCTGTGAAGTTAAAAAAGGAAAAATGTTTATTGGTGCACAGTCAGTTTCCATCTAAAAGCTGAATCTGATTGCATTTTGGTTTTACTTTGGATAGATTTCTGACAAAAAATGCATCTTTGTTTTTAATTAATCCATTTAGAGACCCTAACTCTGCATAGAAGCTCATGCTTTTTATGTAATTACTTCTAAAGCCTTTTTCCAGCACAGCATGGCTGTCTCTTCAGATTACTTATTATGTTTCTTTTCCTCTCTTAGTCTTTGTTGATGGAAAGTCAGCTTTAGGTAGAGAATTCTGCCTGTTCCCTGGGAACCCCCTCTGCAGAGGAAACTAAATAGCTTCCCTCTCTCTTCTGAATGGATCTGTACAATCCAGAAAGGGTTACCAGCTTTTTATACAGGCACAGAGCCTCTCCATCCTTCCTTCTGTTGCTGAGAGCTCTGTGTTTACCCAGAGAAGCAAAGCCATATCAAGAGCGTTCTCTAAACACCACAAGTGTAAAAAGAACCAGCACAACTCTCTGGTGCGTCAGCTGCGACACTCACTCAGGAACCATTCTGTTCAATATTTAATCCTAAGATTCCTTTAGCAGCTTGTTCAATTATGGGATGAAAGAAAGAAAGAGAAAAAAAGGGAAGGGAAAAAAAAGAACTACAATTAGCCCAGAGTTCCCATCACCACCACCATTCATCCCCAGCCTGGAGAAATCAAAGCTCTTTATTCTCTCCCACTCATTCCACTCATGTTTAGCACTTCTAAGTCAAATACAGCAGATTCAAAAGGAGTGATTGAGAAAAACTTTTTCCTTGAGTAGCCCAACAATTTGAGTACTGTTGTGAATGGAAGGAGCTCTCTTTGCTTTAGCTAAGCTACACACAAGTACTAAAGCAACACACTCAGCAAGGCAGGAAAAAGGCCTGGCTCTTTCTCTGCAGATTATGAAAAAAAAAAAAGATATAAGGAAAGGGCTTAGCTCCATACTCCAGGAAAGGCTGTTGATCCCACAAACATGGTAGGGGACATGTTTGTGCTGCTTTCAGGGAGACCATGGCACTTGCAGTCTTTCCCCTTCTGCAGGGAAGGCTCTTGAAAACATGAGTTAATCAGGTATTAGGTGTGTGTGTGTGGTGCCACCGGGCTGTTTGTCACCTGTAGCTGGATCACCCCTGGAGCTGGAAACGATGCACCTGGGAATGAACACACAGGTACCACTCCCTCTGCAGCACCGTGGGAAGGAGCAGCTGCCACTGTCACTGTGCATCACCTGCTGGAACAGATACAGGGGAACCACTGCCAGGACGAATCCCTCTCCTGCCAGTTGGAACACGCACAGGGAGGCTGCTCCTTGAGCAGCTTTTGCTACTTCTCTCTATTTTTTGCCACAGGAGCCATGGCAGCCCAGACAAGGGATCCTACGGCAGAGTGAATGGGCTCTGATTAACGTAGATCATATCCAACAACCTTTGTGAGCTCCTTCTGGGCCAGCACGCTCCATTAGTCCCCAAATGTCACAGAAAGGTATTTAAATCAACACTGAGGAGAGCAGGGTTTAACAGGCAGGGAAGCACACAGCTACCAGAGCAGCCACTGCAATCACAGCAAACACTGCATGCTGTGTGTTTCCACTGGCCCTCCCCTAACAGTGGCTGGGAATTGTGCACAGATGTTTATTTGGGATGGGAACTGGAGATGCCAACTGAATGTGTCCTGCCTACTTTTGACAGCTTTGAAGCCATCGACACCCACAGCAGGACCTTGAAGCCTCAGCTCCAAGGCCACCAACACAGCCTCTGCACCACCAGCTTCAGGATGGATTTGCACGTGCTGGGACAAACCAGCCTCAAAGCTCTTCCCATTCCCTGGTCCCTCTTTACACCTCTGCCATGTCCTCCTTGCCCCTGAATGCCTTCTCAGGGATATCTGTACCTCCTGCCTCATCCTGCTGGGGCTGATCCAACCCACTCACTCGACAGAAAAGCACCACAGCAATAGAAAACTCTGAAACTTCATGCTCTGCTTGCCAACCTCTCCTCCCCTCAGAAACACAGCTGCACTCCCCCAGCTCACCCTCCAAAGCTGAGCCCCGTGTGGCTCTGGGCTCTCCATGAGTGGCAAGCCCTGGAGTCTGCACAGGGCAGCTGCTGATCCCAAGCTGTTTCTGGTGGATCAGGACTGCAATGTGGTTCCCTGCTTGTGCTTTTCCCTCTGCTGTCACAGAGCGCCGCTGCTCTCCCCCGTTCCTCCACAAATCCCCACTGTTGGCTACATCATCATCATCTTAGCCCAGTGCTTTCTTCCTACTTTTGCAATATTAAAGCTTTTCCAGAGAACACAAAAATGTAAAGCAATGTTACAAAAGCAGGCTTGTAGCAAAATTTATAAATTTGTAGAGTTAAATGGCTGTTGTGCCTCTGGGTTAAAATCCAGGGGAGCACTTACTGTTTGGGCTCCTAGTGACCCATCCAAACCCCTGCTAGTAGGGATAGAAGGAAATGCTTCAGGGTGTGGTTAAAAGCTTATTGGAGTGGGTGAAGTGGGCAGCTGCTGGGCACCCAAGGTCCATCACCTCCCACCACCATCCTGCCCCAGCCCACAGCAGGAGCACTCACATTTATTTGATTTCCAGGAATCAGGCTTGCAATTGTTAACTACTGTCACTAACTGATTAGACACTGAGCTGTTCCAAAAATACCAGCCTGGTGGTGACAATTTTCTGTCAATGTGAAATCTGACATCTGAGGAAAGAAATGGTGCCTGGACACATGCAGGCATTTCATAGCTTTTAGATATTAGCACCAACAATTATTTCTGCTTCACTTCTTACACTTTTTGCGAGTTTTAAATATTTAGAGTTCAGCTTGTTCAAAGATTTATTTTACTTTATTTTTGATATTTGCTTTTTAACTGTCACACCTTCTTTGTCACTGCTTTCAACATTCTAAGAACTTACATTTCTAACTTACAGAGAATGTATCAAGGGATTTGGTGCCAGCACTGATATACAGATTCACTCACCCCATAGTCATTTTCTTACCTTCAAATGCCATTGAGGTGCCCTGGTTCCAGTCCTCTCCCCAACTATTGCTCAGGTAGCCTTGACTCTGTTTTTCTAGACTAAAACCCCAAACCAACCAAACTGACAACCTAATTATTTTTTCACATTTTTTCATATCAAAGGGACTTTAAGTGTACCAAAGTGGTGACACGTGGTTCCTGAGCTCCCTTTCCATTTTAGGCATGCTACATTTCTGCTAATTTCACAGCAAACCATGTACTAGTAGCTGATTTCCTGGTACTAACCCAACGATTGCACTGATGCATTATATTAGAGTATGTGAGGAGGTCAGCATTTCAGCCTCACCACTCTTACACCCTCCTGGATATTAAAATATGGAGGGGTGAGTCTCCAGCCTCGAGGACTGACCCGCTCTTCCTGAAGGTCCATAAATCAGCTCCCAGGACTGCGGCTCTGTGCCAGCAGGACACTGTTATTTATGGCTTGGAGACACGTTTCAGGTGCAGGGCGAGGCTGAGAGCAGATGAAGCTGTCCACATAGACACAGCAATTCTGCAGAATGAAGCTGCTTCAACAAGAGGGCCTTGGGCACTCAAGGACTGTGCAGCCCAGCTTTTAGTTAGGTGTCAGAACACTGATTAAAAAGTGCTCACTTTAGCAAATGTTGTCTTTGTTGTTGGCTCCTTTGCCACCACCATCATCCAGACAACACACTGCCCTTCACACACCTACCCAAATTGCTGCTGGGCTTCAAGGCAACAAAGGGGAGAGGGTCTCACAAACAGCTTTTGATTAAAATAGAAAATAACATCAACTTACATTAAAATATAACTCAGTGCTTGTTTGATATTTTGTTTCTACTCTAATAAAAAGGCAATCATAATCTCTCACAGATTGTTGTTCCCGAAAAAAAGCATATCACAATATGCACTGACTGCAAATGCCATATTTAAATATTCAACACAGCTGTACTTGTGGAGACCTGACAGAGAAGATTCCCCTGTTCTCTCTTCCTCTTCATTCAGCAAATCAGGCAGAGGATTTTGAACATAAACTAAGAAAGTATTTTCATAAACAGAATATTTCAGCAGTTAAGACTGTGGTTTTAAGCAGTTCTGTCTCTCTGCACATTCTCTTCCTATGCCTTGGTGGAAATAAATCAAACTCTTAAGCTGCTGCAATAATCTCTAAGAGACAAAACAGATGGAAAAAAATAATGGGATAAAGTACCTTATGAGTAAGATTTTGGCAACACAAACCCAATGCTTCTGTTCTTTACCTAAATGTTTAGACTTGCAGCAGGCAAAATCAAAATACAATTGGTTTTGTTTTAAATATGTGGCACATTTTATATAGAGCACAGTTTCCAGGGGAAAACAGAGGGGAAAATGACTCTAATAAAACAAAATACTTCAATATTATTCACTAGGTTTTTCCAAGAACCCCCAGAAAGAAAGAAGGCCATACATACATGTGCAAACATTGCAGTCCTCCGGTGCCTGCAGCCACAGAGCGCCAGGCTCACACAGAGAGTCCTGAAGGGCACAGGGCAGTCCCTGAGTGATCCCACCATGGTCAGTGCTGGGGTCCCCCTCATGGGGGCCCCCTGAGGTCAGGGAATGCACACCATCCCCCTCCTGCATGGAAAAACAAGTCAGGATTATGGTGGAACAACTGCATGGAGCTGCTGGGAAGGAGCCTGAAGCAGGAGCAGTTTTTGTTCCTTTTATTACCTTGTCTCCCCATTACTCAGCTTATCCTGTGTTCTCTTACCCCAGTGGCCCTGGTTTTGCCATCCTAATTCCCCCTTTTTGGTATTTATTGGACATTTTGCCAATCATCTGCCACAACAGTTTCCTGAGTCCCCGTTTTTTTGTTTACAAGATTTCGCCACTTCTCACACTATTATTTTGTTATTGCAGCCACAAATCAGGGTTAGCCTGGACAGCTTGGACATGACTTTCTCTTTGATTTCTAGATGGTTCCCTTTTCTAGATGGTTTCTTTTATTTCTATTCTGTTTGTGCCGCTTTGTGGCCACTTGCTCGGGCACTATTTGACTATCAGTAGCCTCTCAAAGCACGCAGTCAGGACAGGTCAGTTGTGTAACTCTAATGTGTATTATGAATTTGCAGTGGGATGTATCAACTTGCTCAAGGAAGTAAGACTAAAAAATAGCCAAGTATATACGCAAGGATCCCTGTGCAACCTCAGACCTACAGATTTGATTTCTTGCAGAATGGTTAATGATATGCAGCTAATACCTTGAAAGAAATGCATTTTAGGGAACCCATTTTGACTAAGAAGCAGGGAAAAAAGAAATTAGAATTAGGGCCATGGAAGCCCATACTTATGTAGAAGTAAAAATGTGTGCATGTTTGAATGTAAAATCATGCAGGTTAAAAGCACACACAAGCTTTGGGGGTTTTTGCTTACTTGGTTTTAATCTGTTCCAAGACATGATCCTCAAATTGGGTTTTCCATGATTGGTTTTAGCTGAGCTATAATGCATTGAATTTAGAAACCTTAAATCTTCTTCATCTTATGTTGTTTTTTGGAGATGAGTATTATAATAACTTTCATTTCATACTGGTAACAAGTGCAAGACTTGAGCTAAATATTTGCTGTTAGGAAAAATGTAACACTTTTCTTTTTGAAGCAGAGCAGCTACAACATTGCCTATAAATGTTTGTCGTTTTTATTTCAGTATTAATAACCACGTTTTTATGACCTCATTCAAGAAACCCACAAGAAGCTGGCTGTTCTTTTTCTATCATGTTTGTGCCCTTTACATCATTTCCTACTTCTAATAACTAATGATGATAGGTAATTACTTAACAGATGGTAAAAGCTCTTTAATTGCTTTTAAGGACTACTGAGCTCTGCTGCATTTTGGGAGCATTAACTTCTGTGACTTTCCATCCTCCTCGGGTCATTCCAAGTTTGTTCAGCCATCATTAAATATTCAAGGGCTTGAGATTTTTTTTTTTTTTTAAATCCAGAACTGGAGGTTAGTAACATGCTGCTTCAAACCATTGTTACTTTGAATACATTTATTTTGTGAGGCCACTCTTAACACCAAGAAAACATGAGCCCTCTCTTTTCTCCTCGGGTGTGATGAGCACAGCAGCCCAGGCAGCCCAGGGCATCTGACCTTTAGTTACCAAAGATGCAATTCTCTCTCTCTCCTGCAGCAACAAACTGTCACATCATTAACAGGAGGCTGCGGAGAAAAAAGTCAAACTTTCAAACTTAAAGGGGTTGGTCTCGTTAATGTCCTTATGCTGCATTTACATTATTTCCTGGGTTACACAGGCAGGAGAAATTCCACATCAGAGAGGGCAAAAGTGAGGGATGAAATTCATAGTTGAACACACACAGAGTTAGTGACCCTCTCTATACTTCCCCTGCACTTCGAGTGAGTTGCACTTTGACGATGGTAAGTGCTGGCCTAATTACTCAAGCTCCACTATGCAACACCAGCAACTCTGCTGCTGCTTTTCCAGTTCTAAGAGCTGTTTATCTGGGTCTGTGTGGAAATGCATATGAGGAGCTGTGGCTAAAGACACAAAATTGACTAAAAAAGAAATTGACTGCAGCACAAATTAGCAAAGACTATGTCAAGAAACAAATAATTCATTTTTATGACTGCTGTTAAAATAAACTCTTGCATTTTGCATGAGACTGTTAAGCTGGAAATAATAAACAAATAAAGTCAGTGTGATTTCTTCAGCTTTAGGATCAAACAGCCCTCCTGGTATATAGCTACAGTTACAAATGATTAAGCTGCACATTGCTCATCTGATACAAAGAGCTGCACACAGATTACTGGACATGCCATACACGAGCTCTGGTTAAGTGTGCCCAGAAGTGTGATTCACTGCTAAAAATAAATGTTTATGACTGATTTGTTACTTAAAATAAAATAGGTATGTAATATAACAAATGGATTCTAAATCAGAGGTCATGAAACTTCTGTTTCAAGTGAGTATTGTAAATGCCCCTCTCTATTTCTCACCCTCATATGTCAGTGTGTATTCATACTGCTGCTGCTGTCCATCCCTGTGTGGCACTCAGTGGCACTGCCACATCTTTGGCATTTGGTTGGTGATTTAATATTTAACAAACAGCTCCTCAGGTAAAAGAACACACTTGTTCCCATAACTAAGAGAAGTACAGGGTGATGTGCTGATTTAACTCTGCACAGCTCTGAATTGCTCCAAGCACAGGTATCAACCTCCCATTTGTGTGCACCGAACCCCAGTGCCTCCTACAACACTGCAATTTCAGTTTGGATTGAGAAGGAAATCACAGTGATTTGCCCAATGAAAACCCAAATGTGACCTTCAAGTTGTATTTTGTTCAATAATCTCCAGTACATTTAGTAAACTGCTGTTCTGAGGGGATTATGTTCACACACAGAGTGATACTTACAATCATCACCATACAAAAATGGACCCGCTAGGTATTAATTTTTGATGTACTAAGCACTTCCTTTGCAACTCCATTGTCATCTGGCATCATTGTTCCATAAATTTAGTGCTGCCACATTGTTTTGTACCATGACTCCTTATGATTTAGCAAGTCTAAGCGGATAGAACTGATTGTATGAGCCATTTGCATTTTCTGCTCTTTAGGAAGATAACAGATACAATCTAAAAACTTTTAAAATAGCACTATCTTTGCACAGCTTAATACATTGTTATGAATAAGAAAATTCCTTGGGTATGTTACACTCTAAATTAGCCTGGGCTTTACATGAGTTTGTAAAGATAAGGAAAAAAAAATGAACAAAACTGAGAACAAACCAACTGTAAGTCTGGGAAGGTTCCATGCGAGAGGAAGCTCCAGGAAGCATCCATGCCTGAAATACAAGGGAGAGAAATTGTGCCCCAAAAATTCTTCAAAGATGCTTTTTAAAAAAATTAATCTCAGAAATAATTATTTTTGTATTTTAAATATATTGGTGAATCAAGCATATTCATACCATGAGACTGCATAAATAGTAGTAATATACATTATTTACTCTTGCAGCCTGAGAAAAGAAATGTAGTTCCTCTTACATATCAGATTTTAAAAGCTGAAATAGAAAACAGATCCTTTCCCTGCCTGAAAAAATGTACAAGGCGTATTGTTAGAAAACAGAGTGCTCCTCATGCTCTTTGAAGTCCTCCAAAAAGCACTAAAAGCAAGCCCTTTGCAGGAGGCTCCCTGAAGCTGACAGAATTAAACCCGGGAATGGTCTATCGCCTTAGTTCCAGTCTGTGATTCCCAGTCCAGGCAAGAGCACTAAGCTGATTCCCAGCAAAGCACAGGCTTGCCATCAGCCTCAGAGTGCCAGGTCACAGCCATTTCTGAGACACAGCACGACCCTGAAGCATTCCAGGCTTGCCATCCTTGATAAAAGCAAAACATTGGGAGGAAGGGGAAGCAAAAAGGCACCTTTGGTTTCATTAAGGGCTGAAAAGCCACAGCTTTCTTCTGATATTTGAACTAATCACAATGTAAAATTATCATTTGGTAAGTTTTTTGGATTTGCTTCAATGTCATGACTCTAGCAGAGGGCATGTACAGGAATGTGTTTTCAAGGTTCTTGGCTAACGGGTTTCTGTATGTCTTTATCATATTTATTTGGATCGAAACAATAATATTAGAACTGTTTCCACAGCCTCTGGGAGCTCCAGCACACAACTCGCACTACAGCAAAACTCTCTCACTACTAAAACAGGACCTCTGGCAATTTATAGTTATAAAGAAAGTGTATTTTCAAAAGGCAGAATAGGCATGTTGATGTTATTAAACATGACAGTGGGTCAGTCTGGGGACAGGTCAAAAAACTGAGCTGGAGAAAACACAAGTAAATAATCTATATTCCCATCTCCTGTCCTGGTAAAACTGGTTAAAATACTGGTGGAAGTCATCTCTGAGCCAATGGTCTGATTGATCCTAGAGAAGATAAGAGAGACATCGACACTTGGCTGGCAGAACCCCCACTGCATGGTCCAGGATCCTCTCCCTACACCAGGCATCTGCTTGAAGCAGACTTGGATTTGCTGCCTCCTTTCCAAGGACTTCTGGGAAGTGAGAGCAAAGGAGATCTCACAAAGAGCTGGCTGCATTTGAGATCTCTGGATTCAGGGTCCCTCTGGAGTTTGCTGGTGCAGAACTACCCATGGGGAGCAGGGACAGTTCCTGGAGACCATTTCATCCTGAGGAAGAAAGATGGGGATAAACTCATGTCCTGGTTTGAAGGACAGGTCTCTGCTAGGGAAGGCAGGAGCCTCCCTTGGAATGAAGAATGTGAACCCCTCCCCTCTGAATTATTTTAATTTCGAAATTAAGGGGTTCTCAGGCAAAGATATGGGAGTAGGAATAACAGTTCTTTACTAGGATTTATAACAGAGCAAACAAACAACAACTCTTATGGCACTGACAACAAACAGAACCAAGGACCCGGTCCCGACCCCCTGGCCTGAAGGCACTTTCCCCCCTCAGTGCAGTGATGGTCACAGCCGGCAGGGAGCACGTGCTATGGTGGTTCAGTCAGCAGGGGAAAACAAAACGGAAGAGAGGTTTTGCTTCACAAACCCCCTTGGAGCAGTCGATCCCAGTGCCCCAGCAGGATTCTTGGAAAGCAGCAAACTGGGAGGGCAGGACGTCTCGGCAGGCGGGGGAGCGGGGCTGCAGCGCAGTGAAACCCAGAGCAGTGCCGAGGGAGCGGTGGGGGCGGGGGGCAGCAGCCGCCCGGCTCCTAGCCCAGCGAGGAGAGGCGAGCTCAGGGATTCCGGGCACCCGAGCAGATGACAACAGGTTCAGTGGCTGCTCNTCCCGTGTCCTTCTCGGAAAAGCCAGTCCCGCTCCGCCCCTGCCCTCTCCTTTTACCAGTCCCCAATTCTCGAGATATTCCTCCACCCCCCCCTTCGAGAGAAAACTCCCCAACAGAACAGTAAACATAGATGGCCTTTTCTTTAGGCCTAGGTATAGCCTTTGTTTTTCTTAAGTACTCAGTGATTAAGGCTATTTAGCAACTGAATGGAAAAAAAATCCTATACTGTTAAAAGGAAACAAAAGGAAAGACAACCCAACCCCCAACAACTCAGTGCTCAGGTGGTTTAACAGAAATGAGACTACAAGAATGGCTATTTTGCATTCTTTGTTAGGAACCAAAAAAGTTCTCATGAACCAAATAACGCACCAGGTGGATCAGGTAAAACTCAATAGATCCTGTTAAGATTTTTGTCTTAATGACCACTTACAAATGAGGAAATAATTAAATAATGCTTCTATGGAAAGGTATCTGAGAAAAATATCAAGCAGTGCTGCCAAAGTATGGTGAAAGTTTGCAAGTCCAAATGACTTTGATAGAAGGCTTCAAGGCTGTGAAATAAACTTTACAGCACTTATTCATCACCCCAATAATCCTCACAAATAGAGACTGTGAATCTTCTGCAGACTGAGAGGTTAAGGAGAAGAATAAAATGTTGGTAGTAATATCTATGTTTGTTCTACATTTTTATACTCTTTTAAATTTTTTTTTCCATTCTAGTGTGAGGAAAAATAATTAGGAAGAGGAAAAAATCAGCTTAAGAGAAATCAAGACTTGATTGTTAGGTAGCAGCTGGGATTCTGATGGTCTGGTGCTTAAACCTACACGCTGCCTTCAGGAACTCCCCGGTGCAACCACCATCTGTAGCTCTGGAGCTAAAGGAATAACAGAATGGGAAATAAATGACAGGAAGTAAAGAGAACTCATGGCATTATAAGTTTCCCCCCTTTTCTTTCTCTATTGAATTTTCTAGGGTTGAAGTGACCACAGAAAGCATAGAAACAGATTGGCATTTATTCTGGTTGGGTTTCTTTACAGGCAAAACTTTAAATGTTTATAAAAGATAGAGCATTATTGTTGCTGTGTCTACACCAGCACCACCCCTCATCGCACTGAACTGCAAACAGGTGCATTTACATTTAAAGAAGCAATCTTCCTCATCCTGATGATATGAAATAACAAGCAGTTTGGAATGAAATGGTAATTTTTTATTTTTAAGCACCTGCATGTAACACTACATCCCACAGTCTTAGTTTGTACAATTAATACTATCCATCTGATGAAAAGGAAACCCTGTTTTTACTGGCAATAACAAAGAAATTTAGACCAGGATAATATAATATGCATTTCTGAGAAAGGTCCCAACTATGGATGAGAATTTTTTACTATAGGAAAAGGTTTCTAAAACCTCATTACTGAAAAAACAGTTATCTTGGAAAAAAGGATCAGACAATTTTCTTTAAAGCTCAGCCATTATGAAGTGTGTTTGGGGCTTTTTTAATCCTTGCAAATCCACCTTCTCCTCTAGCAGCTTGAAGATTTTTTTCTCTTTATATTAAGTAAGGATAGATTTTCTTACTTACATAAAAAGCCCGTGGAAAGAAAAATCCTGCTTAATTCTTCACAGCAGATCTTTGAGCACAAAATTCCATAGAGCGACTCTACATTGCTCTGAAAAATGGGAATGGAGTTCTGGGTGCAGCTTACAGACTTGGGCTTTGCTCTAGAGAGATACCTTCAGCAGATAAAGATGAATTGTATTAAGCTAAATCCTTTCATTTCTGCCCTTGGACTTCGGAACAGGGTGAATGTGATTTCAGGAAAGATCATATCTGAGCTTTGGACTTTCAAAGAACTGAGGAAAACACACATGCCCACTTCAAACCTCTCTTTTTGAAATGGGAATACAAATCATGGCCTGTGCCACCTTGTGAGCAGAGGAAGGGGCACCACAATACACCTCTGGAAACAGCTGGAGAAATTTAAGACTCCTGTGCTGCTGAAAATAGTAATATAATTTGCCCAGTGGGTGCTTAATTTTCTTTGAGCAATGCTGTTGTTCTTTAGCTGTCTCTAGCATTTGATTTAGGAAAAGGAACTGCTGTGTGGCTGACAGATGTTTGAGTGAAATCATGGATTGTCACTTGGGGAAAATGATGGATAACATTCTTCACCCATTTACTTAAGGTGCTTTTTCCTCATTAAAAATGTATCTCAGGCAAACCGTGTGCACTGTATAATCTTGTAGCTGTCCAAATTCACTTTTGGATTAAAAATGCATCTCTAATTTGCCTGCAGAGAGGCTTGAAGCCATCTATCTTAGTAGCTTTAGCTTGTGAAAGACAGAGGGAGCAGAACAAGGAGTGCAGAATCATTATACAGGTAGATGTGTGTGCAGTACAGGTGCATTCTGGCTTTCCTGGAGACTGAGGGGACAAGAACACAGGCTCCTGAACCTCCTTCCTCCAGGGAAGTGCTATCTGTGTTGCCTTCTAAGGATCTTACCAGCCAAAGTCTCTTGCATTTCAATGATTCTGTTGGGGTAACACCAACCAGACCAATCAGCAGAGATCAGTTCCTTGCTTTCTTGCCTCTGTCTGTTGGTGGTGCCTTTCCTAGACTTGCATTAAATAGGGATTTTGGGAAGCTGCAGTTATCCTGTAGTTCTGAGTGTGGGCAGGCTGTAACCCTGGCAATGCTTCATACTTCCAAATCCTAAATTAATAATACCAACACATTATTAACTGACCATTGGAAAAGGATACAGCAACAAGTAAACCATTTCATAACAGCACACAAAAATAATTACCCTAATACATTTCTATCCAGGGAAAGCACACTTTAAATCTCATGGAAAAATGGGTTCTTATGGGCTGCAACACCCTTCTGCTAATTCAAGGTTCACAGGACTTAGATAATACTGAGTGAGAGCTTCCAGCATTTTGCCATCCTCTGAACTCAACTAGAGATGTGAAAATACTGGTTTGCCAATTACCAGGCAGGGCATTTCCCCTGACTGCTCACAGATTAAGTGTCACAAAAGTATATCAGTTCTGAATGTTTCTCACTGGAGCATCACTTGCAGAAAGGAAAAAGCAGGAAAACTTTGAATTATAAACAAAATAATTTGAATAATCACAATCAAGATTTTAAAAATTGTGCTTGCAAATAAGCACAAAATATTTCCATAGACCCAGGAATTCAGATGATAAAGTGTTCAGAAATGTTCTGCCAGAGGGCTACGTTTTCTCCTTCAAGAAGTTTTGATACATCAGCAGCCATATGCTTTAATTTACTGGTTTATGCTAATTTCAGTGACATTTTGCTTCTGATGAGAAAAATCTAAGTGATCTAAAAATCTATGTGATGTTTCAAAATGAGTTTTCACTTAAAATGTATAATACATATGCGCAAACAGATTTTGATTTTGTCAAAACTTCTCCAGCAATACAATAACAACAGGAAAATAAGTAGGAGCTGTGAGAGAAGAATAAATTGCCACTGAAGGAGACTAGGGCTTGGGGTCATGGAAAACCTTCACTGTTGTTAGACAATTATCTTTTCCACTGGCCAGGCAATATTATGGCCTTTGGTCAGCATGTAGGGACCAGATGTGCATGTTCTTGATTCTGCCTCACTGAAAGGGAATGGACTAAATGATCTCTTGAGATAACTTCCAATTACAAAGTTCTTTAGTTTTATACTTTCTATAGGAAATAACCAAATTCTCGAGTTACTGATTTCACAGACCAGCTTTTTGCACCTACTCCATTAAAACAATGGTGATTACAGAGTATTCTGAAATTTTGCTTCCATATAAGCTGGAGATACTAAAATAGACATGATCAAATACAGGATACTATGAACAAATGAAATTAGGCTGTATTTACAAGACTGTAGTAAAATATTTGCATTGGCATTAGGAAAACATATGGAGAAATCCCCAGGTCAAACTGCGATGCAGGACTTCCTGACTCATAAATTACAGTGCAGGTTTTGATGGTCTGTTTGTAGGTGAATATCATGGCCAGGTCACCAGTAGCAAGTCTCCAACCAGATTCCAATGAAAGATTCATAGACTTGAACTAATCCTTGCTTCTGATCCTGGTTTTGAACCCATGGAGTCTTTCAATGTATGGCTTCAAGCAAAGTTGCTGCTGTTCTAAGCAACTTTGGATATCAATACTTTTAAGAATGAAAAAGGAAAATTGTCCTTTGACCCTGATTTATGATATAACTTGCACTCTTTTTAACCCATAAAGAGTGCATTCATTTTTGTCTTACAGAAAAAGCCAATTATGACATTTTTCCAGGGATATTCTTCACAATGAGATTCAGCTACTGCCATCTATTGATATATATTGTGATGGGTCATGGTGAAAATGCACATCTTCCCTTGTACCTTTTCTAAGAGGACTGTAAAATATCAGGGGTGAGAAAAGGACACTGAAAGAATGCTTCTCCTTCCCAGCAGTGAAAAGCAGGGATTTGGAACAGGAAAGAAATATCAGGAGTAGTTTGAGGGTGTGGTAAAGACATGTGCAGATTTTATTTTACAGGTAAATTTTCCAACAAGAAGGGTAATACCCACAGGTATAGGGGTGATCTGTCATTAAATGACTGCTCTAAAAACCAGTCTGAGATGTGTAGCTGTGCTTTCCTCATTAGCTCATATCTAGATGAGTTGGTCAACATTCAGATCTTTAACATCAGCCCAGCCTCACCGGACATGCAAATCCTCCAAGCCTTTGGACAAGAGCCTATTTCCAACCATCTGTGGATGGAATGCACTGACCTGAATTAATTAACTGAAATTAAGCCAGTTTTTTAAAGGGATGAGACCAAAGCAGGGATGCACTGAATTGGAATAAGAAGTGAGCTGTGACTTCCAGCAAAGCCCTGACTCTGTGACAGGGGGGCAAACTGTGAAGCTGAGGAAAGCAGCTTGGGCGGAGTGACCTCATGAGAGCAGAGGAGAAAACAGGGAAGGGGCCAAGGTAGCATGTAGTGATTGCTTGTTGTTGTGTATCCCAACAAAATATTGCCATCCCTCAGTCCTTCTTTTGGTTTCCCTTGTGCTGAGCAGCAAACAGTCATTATCTCCTCCAGTCTAAGACCCAGGGTCTGCCAGCTGTATAATAGACTTAAGGCCTTTTTCAATGTTATGGCTTGCCCTTTCTCAAATCAACAACAAGGCTCTTGCCAGGCTTTCATGAACATTTCTTCTCTCACTGTCTCTTTTACCTTTGATCTTGCAAAAATAAGAATATCTCCCTTCTGAAAATGAGCTTACCTTGTCTAAACAGAGATCTGCTTTATTAATTTGTTTTCAGCTGAAATACAAAATATCCACTATACGCTTCCTGCACCATGTCAGCATCTTGCTAATTACTTAAACAATACAGTTTCTTTCTTTTTTTTTTTTAATGAGACATATTGGGGACAGGCAGAGTCTGTCTTCAGTTACTCATTTCATTTATTCAAATTACAGCTTTCTGACCCAATACTGCAAAAAAAGTGCTCCAGGGTAAATTTGGAAGTCTGTTGTGTTAGGATCCCCTAAGTATAATGCAATTAAAGCCATGCCATGAATGACTAACACTTTAGAAACAATTATTTAAGAATGAGGTGAATTTCTACCTTACAACAAATATTTCTCAGGTTTTTGTGTGCTGGTGCTAAAAAGATTAGAGAGATTAAATAAGCATTTATAATCATGAAGGGAAACCGAGAGCAATCTTACTCTTGTCTGCAGCAGCTGGACTGGGGACGTGGGGGACTGGAGGGTAATGGAGGCCTGAGAGCTCCCTGTGTCCCCTGGATCAGGCTCTTCAGAGCTTGTTGATCCAGTTGTCCATGGTCAGGCTCCCCTGGATGAGATCACTGCCGTGCAGTGTGGCACAGACATGATGGGCACTGGAAAAGGAAGGGAATTAGCATTAACAAGCCAGTCAGCAGCTCTATGAGAGTGCTAAGGGTATGGATATCCCACCCGATGTCAAGACTGTTCCTTGGGGAATTACAACCACTTGTTGTCTACTAGGAATACACAAGTCATAGGCATTAGTACCCAGTTTAGCTGGTTTTTTATTTCTACTATGGCAGTACTTTGACAATGGGTCAACAGTTGAGGTGTTAGGGGATGAGTTGGACTCGATGATCTTAAAGGTCTCTTCCAACCTAATGATTCTGTGATTTTGAGTCACAGCTCCCAAAGCTCATGGGTTTCCTTTTGTGAAATACATAAATAAAAATAAATAGTGCATTATTGCTATTTGTGTCTTCACTAAAATGTTATGCAAGAACAATAGGTCTTTTCAACTTGAAAATGGAGCTCCACACTTCTGGGGTGGCATTCCCATTTTAAGGACTGCAGGCTCACCACAGGCCCCTTCCTCCTCTCATTACTACCATTTCCCTTTGCAAACAAAAGTTACAGTATTTACTATTGTGACAGCCTGCACATAATCTGCTGAGAATAAATACCCATGTAATGAGCCTGAAATGATATGGTAATTTCTTAATTCAAAATAATTACATGGCTATTTGTGCCCTCCAAAATAAGGTATTACTTATTCAGCCCAAACAAATTGCTGTTTGCCCAGGTTTTGAACTCTGGTAAACAGTAGTGCAGCAGTCATCTGCATACTGAATCCTGAGACAATTTTATGTTAGATGTTTACATACACAGAATTGGAAACAAATATTTGTCAAGGCAACAAGCAGCTTTTAGCACAACCAAGGGAAAAAAAACAAACCAGAAAGCCCTTGGAAACAGGACTGAAAACATGGCCCAGTCAGAGTGCTACAAGGGCACCAGCTGGCTCAAAGTCACCAAAGTGCCCTCTAAAACATTGAAAATGTTAGATAAGAGGATGGGAATTGTTTAGTTTATTTTGGCTTGTCATTTGTGTCTGAGTTGAGTGCCTATCTCCCTGTGTCACCTGGAGATACAGATAGAAAAGCCACCACAGAAATGAAAATGGAAGGAAGAAAGGAAGGGAAGAGTGAGGGCAGACAGAACTTCAAGCCATTGATTCCAGCCAGCTTTCCTCCAGTCAATAAAACAGTTTCCCCTGGCTTTGATGAGGGCTGAACAGGCCTAGGTTTCAGAGCATTAATGAAAGATTTAAAAATTATCTTGTGAGTACTAGTAGAAGGCTCTCCGTGAATGTGAATAATGTGAGCTGGAGTCGTGACTTTTGACTCCTTAAAGGTAATTCCCTGCTCTCTCAGACTGCAAAAAGGACTGATAAGGAGGGACTTGGAATTGGACTGATGCTGCTTTGTGGAGGAAGGCAGAGCCCTTCAACACCCAGAGTGGGGATCGAGTACCTCGCAGACACCCACTGAGGGAAGCACACGGACTAAATTGAGTGGGCTGCTTTTCATCTGAGATGATTAAATATTTGGGCCTGCAATGAAAATTAAATCCACACTTGACTTTCTACTCATCTATTACACAGCTACACTTCAAACACACTACGTTGAGTTTCATAACTGTATTTATATTTTTGGAGTTGCTGCTTTAAAGAAGTGGACATAGATGAAAGATCTGCATGCCATTTGCTACTTCCAGGGAAAAAACTAATGAAATCAGCAGAAATCTGGTCTGTCCTGATTAAGTACATCTTGGGTGAGAAATAAGATTCAGTAGCCAGTGTTTCCACTTTAAAAAGGCAAACTGAAGAAGCAAGATGTTCAGAGGCTTCCAGACAAAGAAATAATATATACTCTGTTTTAACAAGGATTTGCAACTTACAACAGGGTGGTCCAAAGAGTATGATGAATCAAACAGAACCACTGTTTGGCTTCCAGAAGCATCTTCCATCTGCTAAGAATCATCTGATGTTCTAAGCCTGCAAGAAAGCAAAAACCACAATTTTCTAATGTATATGCAAAAATAATAAAAATTCATATGACTTAAGTGGTAGCATTCATTTTTATGCATACTTTGAAATTTTTGTTTCAGCATTAAGTATCTCTTAATCTATTTATATATTATAGCTGGACTATTCCAATACCTTCACTTAGCATTCTTGCTGCAGAAAAATCAGCATTAGACTCTCTGTTTCATTTGCTGAAGATGTTCAAGGTGTAATTTGGAACACTTGACCTTACCAGAAAAATTGCAGCTTTCTGTGGCATTAATAGAGTATCATTAAAATCCCTCAGAACAGTTTAGCATTGTTTGGAAACAAACTGCACATAAGAGTACAACACAAAACTGTGTACTGTGCTATTTATTTAATTGTTTACCCAGAAACCACTTTTTTTCTCTCATTATTTGTATTTCTCATGGCTCAGGAAGCAGATGAGGTGCAGCGGAAGGTTGCCTTCCTGGAAGCAGTTTGCTGCTTGCTTTCTCTGAGGTTGTGTCAAGAGGCTTCCATGTCCTATAGGCCCTTCCTACATTCAAGAGCCTTCAGGCTGCTCCCTGCTCTTTTGTGCCAGGTCAATTCAATTCAGGGCTGCCTTGCCATTCTGCCCACCAGCATTGTTTTAGGTGCTCTTGATACTTCATTAGTTGCATATTTTCATGAAGACATTGTAAAGCTCTCTACAGTTCTCTACATGGATTCTTTAAAGCACCACAAGAGGAGAAAAACTCAGCCACAGGTTCCAACATTCCAAATTCTGGTACCAACAGCAGTGCATGCAGGTGTTGTCCATTCAGAGTGAAGATGTCCAGATTATTTTAAACACATCAGCTAAAACGTTGGCTTTTATTCTAATGTGTCATTATATCCACTCGGATAAATTTATTTATCCATCTCAATGATATTGCTTGTTTCAGCTTGCTTGGTTTTAATTCAGGCCTGAGCTGCTCTGTAATCATTTGTTCAAGTTTATGACATTACACATTGTTGACTAATAGCTTCATTTTGCTGAGTTTCCATTTATTACTGTCACTATTACAGCAGGATTTAAATTTTTGTAACTTGCCTATCCTAGCATGAATGCAATTTCATTGATGTTTAACACTGATCCTGAAGAGTCCTCTTTGACTGTTTGTCACCTAAAGATCAAATACTTTTGCTGCTGACTTTTAAAATCAATTATAACCTTGCAGGATTTGGCTCAGAGGATAACCCAAAGTGAAAGGCAGAGAGTCTTAAGAGAGAGAACTTCCCAAGGAATTACATGAGATTGATTTTTCACGTGCAGAAACAAAAGGTCTGCTTAAGGGAAAAAAAAAAAAAAGAAAAATAAAATCCTAACTCCACAAAACAAATGAAAAATCCCCAACCCAGAGTCAAGTATTTTCTACGATACTTGAAAAATATGCATAAATCTGTTTTTCAGTCACTGAAGTTTTAGAATCTGGTGTAAAAGAATTAAATACCCATCAAAAAAATCCCTTTATTTAATATGATGAAAACATATACTTAAAAACTATTTAAACTACAGCTTATCATTTTAGAAACAATATTCCTCTCTCTGCTTTCCAATATTCATGGCTTCATAAACTGGATCTGAACTAAATCTCCAAGTTCAATAAAAACATTGAGGCAAACTGAAGTACTGTGCTGGGTGATTTTCCATCAATAGATAACCAGATAAAAGCCTCCACTTTCAGAGTCGTTCCTTGTCTGTATAAATGACAAATACAGATTAATGGAATGCTCACAAAAAGAATAATACAGTATCTTAATGGAATGAGCAAATGTTTCCTTGAAAATACCCTTTCACACTATGAACCATAATTGTTCTTTAAATTCCCAGCGAGAGCATACATTTGCCTCACACTCTGAATTAGTTTGAAAAACATTTTAAGGTACTGAATTTGAAAACTGTTGGAGGAATTATTCACATATGGGCAAGCAGGAGGGCCACTAAAACCAGATTAAAACTAAATACATTTTAAAGGCAGATTTTAACAGCATACTGAATAATCACATAAAACAGACATTAAAATGCACGATCTTGTGTAGGGATTCTCAGTGTCTGCTGCCGTTTGACCAATAACTGGGAGAATCTGGGGGAAAGGCAGAGCCAGAAAGCAGAAACACATGAGGGGAAGTAACTCTGGGGAAGGTGGAGGAGCTGCAGACAGAAAAGTTGCCAAAGTTAAGGTGAGGCCAGATGGGCTGGCAGAGAGGCCCAAGGTAATATAATTGCATATCTGGGAATGTGTGTGCGCCAGGATCTGCAGGATTGCCCTTTCCTTGTCTTTCCCAGCTGCATAGTGCTCCAGGTATCCTCTCCTCAGCCCTTCTGCTTTCCAGCCTCTCCTGCCCATGCTGAGAACCTCCCTGTTAATGAGAAAAATAGCCATTACAGGAGCAAGCCAGCAGTTCCTGGGGGACACATGGTGACCTTTCTGGATGCATATGTTGACATGGAATTCAATTTCTGAACTATTAACACGTATTTTTACCCAAAAATCACATATCAAAGTAGTTTCCTAATGCCAAAATTTTCTTCAGAAAATTGGGCATTGGGGTCTGCTTTAAGCACATTGGAACAAGCTATTATATTAAACAGGACAACACATTTTGCTTTAAAAGCAATGATTGTCAACTGCATTTTCTTAGAATACTTCCTTCTGGGAATTCAGACATTTTTAGCACAAGAACTTCACCTTGCTGCAGAGCTGGGCATGTCATTATCTAATTACACATATTCCAATTACTTCATCCTGGGAGAGGTGTTGCTCAGCCCCACAGAGAAAACTGGAGGCCAGGCAATAATGGCAATAGGAAGGCTCATGACTGAAAGAAAAGGAACCAGTTCACTTGTGCAGATGTTAAAATTTTGTCTTCTCTGGAAATAAAAACAAACACTGAAATATCCAAGGGGAGGAAAATGTGCAATTTCGTCTCATCTACTTGTGTCTATACCCCATTTTAGGACACAGCCTAAATAATGGAGGTCCTTAGCAGCGAGGCTAAGGGTAAAATGGTTAAAAAGTTACAATGTGGGCTCCACAGGAGAAGTTAGTATGACAGACATGAGTCTGGAGAACCCTGTCAGCGCAATGAAAGTTTTACCTGGGGTAGAATCTGTGTAATTGAAATCTAAATACAGATAAACATATGTATAATGTAATTGTTCATGCACATACAAGACACTAAAAGCAAAATCACAAAGATGTTGTGTTGTCAGAGCTCAGCATTAATTTACTTTCTAATTCCAGTCAATTTGTTATCCCAAATGCTCTCAATTAAAATGTTTTATTTGATACAGGGGGAATTAAAACAATCTTTTTATTCGGATGATAGAGATGCACTTAGCAGAATATAAAATAGTGATTTAATGGCTACTTAATGGTCTGAAGCTTTAAATGAACAAATCATAAATTAAGGCTTTTGTAGCCTTTTATGCTTTCCCATTTGGATCCTAAAAAAACAATTTGCATTCATTATGTTGGTCTGATATAGAATACCTTGCTCCCCAGTGACATTCAGCTACATTCCAATATTTGTCACAAGAGTGAGCTTGACACTGCTGCCTTTGGAAGAGTTTCTAGTTTAAGGTGTGGGACACAGCCTTTCCTTGGACAGAATAATTTCTCCAGGTGACTCTGAATCTGCTCTAACACCCAGATTAATCACACTAAACCCATTTCTTTGTCTGCAGTTCACTTCATCATTTCAGACCAGGCAGTAGGGTTGGATCTTTGAAACCCTCTATGAAAACTGAGCACAGAATCTGGGTACAATGTTACCAATGATAACATTGCAGTGAGACTATATGAAAGAAATTCTTTCCCAAAATACTGCAAATACTGCTATTTAAATCAGATCCATGAGACAGTCTCCCTTTCTTCCTGAGTCACTGTTGATTACAAGACATCAGTAATGTAGCAATTAGAAAAAAAATTAAAATTAACTTCACACGCACTGAGACATATATTTATGTGAGTATTTAAAGATTCATCTTGGGTTAAAAATACAGTTTTTTGATTAAAGTAGTTTGGATGAAAAAAAATTCTGAAAATAGTGAAAGCTAAAAAAAAAGAAAAACCCTAAGTGTTTTCTCTTTGAATATAGTCTGAACTTCTAAAACAGAATTTATTGTATTTTTCTTTCAAAATATGTGATTCAGTGCATTCTACAAGCAGAAAGTTTTTAAATACTATTACCAAAAGGAAAAATAACTGTTCTAACAATTTTATTCCATTCTCTGGGGCTTTTTTTTCTTCTCTTGGGCATTCTGAGCTAATCCCTTTCCCTTTAGCACTGGTACCTGCAGAGAGGGTGTGTTCAGCTGGGCCCCAGTGGTGCCACAATCGGGCACTGTCTGTTTGCCGACCCCATCCCTAATGTGGTGTGTTTGCATTTCCCCTCGTGCTGCATCGTTAGTGCTCACCCCGTTCTTACAGGCACTGTCATCTCCAGGTCATTTCAGTCATTTCTGCCTCCTGTGCAGTTTCCTCCCATTAAGAAGCTGGGTTTGCAATAATTCTCCCCTGACCAATTACTTTTGGAAGCACCATTGTGCCTTTCCTCTTGTTCCTGCTCTTAGCTCCATTTTCAGCTTTTTCCGTGTCGAAAGCCTACCAGGATTGTATAATGACAATATTACTATCTCAAATGGTACCTGAGAGCTTACATCCTCCTATTTCAAAACCTCATTGTATTTTTAAAAAATAATAAATAACCCCATTTTAATGTCACAGAAATTTATATGTGAATCCTCTGTCACAAAAAACTGGTCCAGCTGCCTCTGGGACTGTCAGCACAGTAAATAGATGGCACCAACAAAACAAGCTCAACCAAACAACATAATTCTCCATTTTTCAGGGGGAAAAAAACCTGCAGCAGCAGCAGCATCTCATGCAGTCTGATTTTTGATTAAAGAACCAAAACAGTGAAAAAAACAACAAAACTTATTATTAGGCCTTCAGAAATCCATCTGCTTGCACTCTTCATATCTCTGTCACCTGTTAGGTGATGTTGATATTTTAAATGATTTTGATATTTTAAATGAATTGGTCTATGGTAGCCCACAAAAAAAGAAATTTGCATAAAAATTAAGTGCTATTAAATATTCTGACTAGCATTCATTCACTTTTGCTGAATTCACAGATCACAAATCCTGGAACAGACTAAATTAGAGATCTGACAGCTGAACTACTATTGGGGTGTTAATGCACATGAGTCCTGTGAATGAGTTTTCTGGAGAGGTTAAAACTTACTTTTAAAAAGCAAAACTAACTTTTTACCCTAAGAAAGGCTAACTGCATATTTTGTGACTTCCAGATCACTTCCATGGGCTGTACTCCTTTAGGCATGCAATCCCTTCTCCTAGTGAAGTAGCCAAGCAAATGTTATATCCAAACACTGAATGTATCTTCAAATAGCTACTCTGAATTGATTACTGAGTAAAGCAAGTACAAATATTTCTAAATTAAAATAATGCATGTAATGGCACTCTAACACACAAGATTTCTTCCAGTCAGGAGGAAATTTCATGTAATGATACTCTGCAGATATGATCCAATATAGATTGTGTAATAAATGCTTCATGAAAAGTCAAAATTACAGGGTTCCTTGCCTAAGCATCTTATGAGTATTGTGTTCTCAAAATACAGAGAATTAACCCTAAAAGGCCCCAAAGTTCTCTCTAGCAAGTTGTGCTTTAGCAGTGAGTTTCTTCCACAGCTGCTGCTTTCTGTGTGACTTTCTTCTTCTCATTTCCATCTACCTACTCTGCCCCTAATCCCTTCTACCTTCATCAATCCTTCCTCTGAGTTTGGGGCATCTCAGAATCCAGGTTATATTTGTTTTAAAGCACTGGAACATGTCAAAGGGGTTCAGATATTCTGACATGTGGGTTTTATGCATGGAACTACTGCAATTACCACAGTAACTGATCCTTCAAGGGAGAAGTTCCATGCTGACTGAGAGAAGTCAAAGTGCAGTCATGCACACAGTTCCATTTACTGATTTACCCCAAAGTGACTGGAACTCTTTCTGCACACTAAATATTACTGTGTTTTGCATAGTTTAAAAGGACCACTACTATCTCTCAAGTTGCTCATGAGCCAATAGAAAACACGACTGAAGCAGGTCCTACCTTAACTTTAGACCAGGCTCTTTCTGAAACAATTGCGCATCCCAGTTTCAGGGGAATCTTCCAGCACAGTCAGACCATGTCTGCGAACTCCTCCCTGGTTCCACAGGGCAAACACAAGCAGCAAAATCCTGGCTCCAGCAGCATTTTGGCAGGAAGTTCTAGAAATAAAGAGAGCTTTGCAAAAGCAAGCTTTTCCATCTAAATTTTCAATATTACTATTTAATTTCCAAGTTCTCTGCCAAACACTCTTTCATGCAAGTCCATTTGCATTTTTCTGCTACAGACTGACTCAACAGAGGAATAAGAATATTCTAAGAAGTCACCAGACACAAGAATGGTAGAAAGCCAAGGAATACTTCCAAAACTGCCAAGGATTGATATAAACAAAGAAGAAACAAGAAAGTGCTCCAATGAAAAGTTCTGACCAAGACCTCTTTCAACCACATAGTGGATTTGCAAGCAGGTGTTGAACAGCAAAGAAAACTAAAAACATTTCAGCTCCTAGCTGCACAAAAAGTGTTTATTCACTTTTTAATGCCTCATATTTTCAATATTTTCTATTTCTGAAATATGGATGTTTATAACAGAGTGCATCAAGATGTTACTTTGATATTTATGGTAACATCAAATCTCCACTAATCAGTGAAAAAAAATATATCATCAGTGATAAAAACACTCATTCCTTGAGGTATTGAGAGCATATCACTGAGAACAGATTACAGCATCATGGTGAATACATTTTACTAGTACAGATTTCTACAATACCAGGCAAATTTATGAAGAAGATCATTTTTACAGGCCATATTTAGCATTTACTGTGCCAATTACATTGTACAGTTTGGGTATTTCACTAAACGTAAAGCAAAAACAAACTGCGTGCACAGACATACGTGAGTATAAATACAGATGTACCTAAATCCTTATCAATGTTTTAGAGTTTTATACTGTCAGTTTGAAGACTTTTATATTATCAATGTTTTACAATAAGAGCACATGGGAGAGGCATTCTAGTAGCTCTACACCAGAATCATTAAACTTGGTTAAAAACATTCTGGTTAACTTGTGTTTTATAATTAATATTGACATTACTGTTTTTCAAGGGATAACATTTGGGGAAACAATCAGTAGTTCAGTAACCAACTTGAAAGTCACCAGTTTTCACAAATGTCAGCATATAAATTACCAGCCACTTAAAACAAAGACCTATGGATACAATAAAAGCCGAAATCATAGAACTACCTAAAATATTCTGTGAGCATTTGCAAATGATTACTGCCAGAAAAGGGATCAGTGCAAATATTCTTCACACACAGAGAAAAGACAATACATAAAATTACCCTTCAGAGTCCTTTATGTGTTTCAGCTGGTGAGAGACTTATTGAAGTTTTGCTAAAGAACTTCTTTTAAAAAAACAGAAACTGACATGAATACTGGAAAATTTTTATAAAAGTTCTCAGGATTTTGACTGACACAGCTTATGACACTGATTTTAAGATTATTATCAATATTAATGACAATTTCTGTAAAGAATGTGCTAAGTCACTCTGAATTGAGTGTATAGAAATGGAAGCATCTTTAAAAAATATTATATGGTCCATCATGATCCATTATTTAATTGAAGTGTGTTAGGCTGCTTATTTCACAACCCACTATGTAAGTTTTATTTCAGTGCTTACTACTTCTCCTGTTGTGAAAAAAAAATCAGTTTCAAAAGTTACTGATGATTATTCAAACATGGAAACAATACAATTATTTGAAGCTACATTATCCTGCTCCTGTCCCTTTGTAAGGAGTAACTGAATTTAAAGAGAATGACAAACCAATTAGACATTTGAATATGAGAATTCCCACAAAGTTTTCATGTTGCTACTGCTTCTGTATTGCCAGAAAGCAAATTGTTCTCCTACGGATCTCTAAAACCTGCACTCAGAGCAAGGGAAAGAATATGCTGAGCAACCAGCAACAGATGCACTGAGCTGGATTTGATTTATTTGGGAAGGTCCACAATCAGCTAAAGCATTTGGGATCAGCATAAGCACCTTCTTCAAGAAGCCTGCACAGTGTGCACTCCCACTGGTGCCTCCAAGAGCTCTGAGATGGCATCTGACAAGCACTAGGCTCCATTTTTCATAAATATTTTGAGAGCTTCTTTCCTCAATGATTGCTTCCTGTGAGCCTTGAATGAATGAACAAGAACAGACTTGCAGGTAAGTCATGACTGAAATTTTTCATGAGCTTACATAAAACAGGTGCTTAGTAGTGAAAAGAGATGTTTAATAGAAGCTGTAGGGGTATTTCTTTACTCACATGTCCTTGTCCTTCAGCAGACACTGCTGAAGCTCTTTAGACCAGCTCGGTACTTGGCTGGTCACTAACTCACTGACCCACATGTTTTCCTAAAGGAAAAATACCCCAAATATTGGGGGGTGTTTTCCTTCTTCCTATATTAGGCTAAAAATAATTTTGCCATTCTTATCTTTGAAGACAGTCACAAAACTCCACGTATAAAAACTATTTCCAAAAAAATCTTTGCTTGGAGTAACTTAACTGATGTGTCAAATTTATGAGTGTTCAAGCTGTATAACTCAGGACATGACAGAAATAGCTGAAGTTGTAGATAATGGGAAAGAATATTTCACAAACCTGTCCATATCCCTCTTGAGAAATTTTAAGTAAACTGGGTATTATCCACTTTCTAAATTATTATTATTTGCTTGAGAGCGCTATGAGTTTGTACCAAGTACAAAAAGTTAGTTTAAAAAAGTTTAAACATTAGTTACAAAAAATGGGTGCTTTTTATCCAACATAAATTTTTGCAAGAATTTTGTAAGGCAAATAGACAGGTTTATGTCACTGAATTCCTTTAAGTATTGATTCTAATCCACCTACACAAAGTCCTGCATTACTCAAGGCATAACATACTTATCACAAACATAGTTTTAAGACTTGAGAAATACATATTTTCAAATTGATCTTCCATGATCCAATAACAATCTAAAAAAAGCTACAGGTTTCCAAATTGATTTCTGCTGTTCTAACCTTTTGCAAATCAGTTGTTTGGTACCTTTTACTGTTTCACTTCGAAATATCTGCCAGGCTTGGAGTTGTGCAGTGCACAACTGCATCATCAGGATACAGCTGTTCACTTTGAGGCCTCAATCCCAAGCCATTAGCATCAGTGAAAGGTTTTGATTGATTGCAGTGGGTGGCAGAACAAGCTGTACCCAGGATGTGTTGCAAATTGCATTTGATGTGCTCTGGCTTTTTCCCTTTAGATACCCGTGTGATCATAGCGAAAGACAGTTTAGCTTAATTTCTAACTGATTTTTAGAAGAGGGGCTTTTTTTTCCAAGAATTGCCTAAATTGAGTTTCTTCTGATAGCCAATTGGTTCTAAGAATCAAAATTTTCTCTATTTCTGTTTCTTTTTCAGTTCATCAGCTCTCTCTCCAGGCTTCACACGATGATGTTCACCAGAACCTTGAGAGACTCTGAAGATCCTGCACTGCTGAGGGGTGAAGCTGAGGTAAATGAGGGAATGAATTTATGACCTTTGTTGTTCCAAGTTCCTAAGCAATAAGTTGCTTGCAGAAAATTATGTTTTAGCCTTCCCACTTTAAAAATTAATGGGATATGTGTGAGGGTGTGGTGGCTCCTGCTGCTTCCTACACAAACAGGGTACCATCCATGGTGGATACAGGTAACAGCACATTTTACACGGTGCTGCCAAGGCTTTGCAGTGACAGCAATTCCACATTCCTGCCCACTTTGCACCTGTGTTAATTCCATTTCCAAAGCTATTAAACAGGCATCTGTGCCCAGAGTGATTCCTGCCTGCTTGGATATGATAGATGAGAGCCAGAGTCTTTATTGCTTTCCTCCCTGGGACACTGAGATCCTAAGTAGCTGCTTTTCTCGCTCATGCCTCACCAGAAAGTTGTTTTTCTCAAGTTCAACTCAGTGAGGCTTTATTGCCCTGAAAATACTCTCGCTAAAGATGCCAAAAATCAATTCCTAACGTCCAGATTCTCAAAGACATAAAAGGTGAGAGTCACACATGAACAGGCAATGCAATTTTTGGGTTAGTCTACAGAGGACTTGCTTGCCATTTTCCATACTTTCAATCAAATGAAAAACAGTTTATGACTGGTATAATGTTGCTTTCCTTTTTCTTCACCTGGAAGCTTTGGGAAGGGATAAACATGCTTACTTTGTCGACTTCACCTTGGATTTCCCAGCCTTGTCTGAATTTCCCTTTACTGAGTTTAAATTTCAGGATATGATGCCTGAAAGGTCACCTCCTGCAGTGCTGAACACTCTTCCTGGGACAGGGCCATAACCAGACATTTTGGGCCAAAATCCAAAATTAAAAGCAAATCCTCATGGGGGCTGTGTCCCCTCTTCCCACCTCCACCTCTGGATTTATGCTGATTTTTCTGATTTATTCATCCAAGCATTTTCTCCACCTTAAGTGGAGCTGCTCTACAACTTCAATGTGGTTCCCATTTACATCTATCATTATAATACTCTTTGATAATTCAGGACAAATTCCTCAATCCTTTTTGTTTAGAAAAGCTTTCCAAGGCAAAGATAAAAACGAATGCTGTGGCTGCTGCTGGTCATTCTGCTCTGTGATGCCAAACCCATCAGAAACCTGAGCTGCAGCTCTCAATCTGTGTTTCCACCTACCATCCTCCTTTCACCTGACTCTGAAGTGTCTCCCTTCAGACCTGTGGTATTCTCAAGCATCACACTGGAGCACTTTTACTTCTTCTTCCCAACTTTAATATCCACTGAAAACACATCAGTGACCTGAAGTTCTTATCTCAAGAGTGACAGCAATAGCAATTGGTTCCTGCAAAACTTTGAGAAATTTGCCACTTCATTATTTAACTATTTTTTTTTTGGTAGAACATTTCAGTCAGACAAAAACCAGTCCCATGCTAGATTGCAAAATAATTTCAGTGAAGGTTTGTGTTTTAATTTAGTGAAACAAAAAATAAAGAAAACTAGGAAAAAAAGTACTAAGTCTTTTCCTTCAGTATAATGGAAAATAATAACTAAAACCACTCTGAGTCATCCTCAATTAATTGGCTTTAAGTTTTAAATTTAGGAGGCAAAGAGATAAAAGACTTCTGAGGAGCACAGAACAGCAGCAAAGGAAATGTTACGTTACCCTTAATTCTCCAATGTCAACCATCCTGATTATTTTCTTTCTGTATATGCTTCAAAATACAAGTATATACATTTCTGTTTTAAAAAACTTTTTTTTTCAATCATAGCTGTGAGTTGTAAGAACACACAAATAAAGACATTATTTTGAGTTACAGAGTATTTTGGCATATATGCACATTCCATCTTTCACATTTTGCCTAACATAAACATCATTTCTGTTTCTTCCATGGGTAAAAACTGTAGGCATATGTAACTGCAAACATAGAGCTGGGATTTTGTGTTTTCAAGGTCTACACAAAACAGAAAGAGGCGTTTGCTAAAGGTTAAGTATTTCTTATTGGCTTCAACCTCTGTTATTGATCTGGAGATTTATGGCCAAAACTGAGTAAATGATGTGACCTTGAACTAGAGCTCCTTGGATTTAAAATGTAACTTGACTCAGACCTATTTTATATTTTATTTCATTAGACATATATTTTGACTTCTTATCATGTGACTTGTCTTTTGAGGGAGAGGGTAAAAGGGACACGTTGTGATTAAAGCTGAAAGCTCACAGCACTTTCTGTCATCCAGTTCAAGGAGGGCATTTTGGCCTGGTTTTTCTTTTAATGCTTTCACAATCCCACAGAGGTGCCTGCATACACTTAAGGTATTCAAAGGCTCTTATACAATGCAGTAGGAGTCTGACAATTCTGCTGACGTGTTTATTCCATAAAGTGGTGAGCCACTGTGAGAAATCTCAAGGGCCTATGGCTGCATTTTTAAGGAAATGCATTGTTCTGACTGAGGGTGGTTCACATTTTAGAACAACAGCTACAAAATGCTATGGTGCCATTGCAAGTCACTTTATAACCACTTAAGTGTGTATGTGACATGACTCGGTGTGAGGGGAGAGACCAGAAAATAAAATGTTTGCTTACACTGACCTGGAGTCATGGCTCTACCAAGCTGAGGCAGCGACAGCTTCCAGCAGAGCTGGGATCAAGTGGAAAGTTCTGCTTGGCCTCTTGAGCCACCCAATCCTCCAGGCCAGGGTTCCTCTGGAACAAGAACACACACACCATTAAAACTCCTGTGTACATGGAATGTGTCTGCCTGAAAAATTAAAAATGTATGATGCTGCATTCTCCAAAACAGTTAGAAATAAAGTGTTGTAATAATGAAATATTAATATTTAAAGTAGTGAAGTACAACCTCAGAATACAATATATCACACTACAGTTTAGTCACCAGCAATAACTGTTCTGCACTTGTGGACCGAGTGTACCGATATAAAAAAGGGAAACAGGTAAGGACTCTATTTTTACTTCCACATATGCAAAATAAAATTAATTAAAGTTTGATTTGTCTGTGACAATGGCTGCCTTTTAACAGTTACTGCTCACGTGGAGTGCAAAATTTGCTTATCATTTAATGCAAATTCAGTTATACTTAAAGAAACTTTCGAAACAAAGTTAAAAAGAGAAGAGGCTTGGATGCTCCAGGAAGATCTTCAGGTGCTGTTGTATTTATTGTGGCATTTCTGGGATTTCAAGAGATACTTTGTTACTGTATCCATTATCTCCTAGCTCAGGTTTATATGGCAAGAGCCCCAGCAGGAGTGGCAGGGCACAGAGCTCTGGTTTGGAGCTGGAGGCATTTCCCTGGCTTTGCTGTGCACAGGTCCTGCCTCTGCTCACGCAGAGAAAAGAAATTAATCCAGCACATCCTCAGCAGCAGTAGTAGGGCTTGCTTTGCACACAAGAGAGGATTATTGTCAAGTTAAATAATTTTCTGTGTCAGGCTTATCTCACCAGTGTAACTCCTTGCAAGTTGCCACCTCCCAGCACCAGGCAATGAGGAGGTAAGACAAGAGCAACTGTTGTGGCCACTCAAAAAATGGGTGACTAAAACCAGCAAAGAGCTAAATCCAACAGTGGGATGGCAAGTGGGGTAACTGAGGGAAGAAGAAGTTCTGTTTTAAATTTCTTGCATAACATGAACTGAATGGGTAAGAAACAAACTCCTACCGATTTGGTAGTTTAACCATCAGATTTGACAATAATTGCACAGAAATTTCTCAGCAAGTGGAGATAAGAGCAACTAGAGCATGGTGTGGCTCTCAGTAATAGGTCGTGGATTAGACACGTCCAACACTGTTGCTGAGTTGATAGTTTTAGTTGTTCTGCTCTGGGCTTCCAGGGACTTTGCATATTATACAAGTAAAATCCAAGCACTGAGGAAGCTACACCCACCGAGATAGGAAGGGGCAGAAGTGGTAAGGCTAACAGAGGACAGCAACAGGATTAGACAGAAGAGACCAGGATTAACTTTGGAGTGAGAGGCAGATACAGCTGGACTCAGCATAACAGTGATAAAATCATCATCATCATCATCATAGAGGAGAAGAAGTGTCTGGATTTAAAAAATACACAATCAAAAAATGTCAGCAACAGGCACTCTGAAAAACAGAGAAAATCAGGATGGGGAATATGGAGAACACTTTGAATGCAGCCTTTTGGAAGGTAATAGCTGTTGTTAGAGCTGTCAGCTATAAACCAGTCAGAAGACAGATGTACTTGAAATGTCTTGTCCAATAAAGATCCCAAATGTCACTCAAAATGATCAGACTATTTATTACAGTCTCTGTAATGGAGACATGAAAGAAGGCATGGGACGACAGAACAGAGACAGATGGACTGTTTGCTACATGTCATTTAATATCAATCAGTGGCAAGAATTTATTAACACAGTTGCTGCTTTAATGCATTGAACAAGCTTAAAAACATTGAATGCACTGGATGGTAAGTGATAATTAAAATGCACGTCACAAGGCTTCAAAAGCTGTAATAGTCTGCTGAAAATATCCAGTATAATTTATTTATCAAAAAAAACCCACAACCATAATAGACCTCATTTGGTTTTTGAAGAATTAAGCTTGTTTCTCTACCAGTAGTCACTGGAAGATAAACTGAACATCTACATTATATTGAAGATACAGGTTCCTGCTTTTTCTTCACCTAACTCTGCTTGTTCCCTTAACTTTCAAGCCTGATCCTTGCAAGGGACCTCATGGAAGCAGGACAGAATGACTGTCAACAGAACAGACCCAGCACAGCTCTTAGAGAGGCAACACCAAGCTGATGATATCTCAAATATTGTATGTTTTCTTAAGCACTAAATATCACATTTTCATCTTTCCATTCACGTACCCTTATTTCTCAAAGCAGCTCTAATCCATCAGCACTGTCTATTATCCCATGATATATATTGCTTCTAGGAGAAATTCACCAAACAAGAAACAATTATTATATTGAAAAAGACTACAGGCCTTTTCTCATTCCCTCCACTGACACAGTTCTTCATCCAGTTTAGAGCTGCCAGGTCTGGTGAACACTTATTTTTGGCAATTCCAAACAGTTATCTGAAAGTCAAGTTACTTGTGTAAAAGTATTTTCTGAATGAAAAACATTCAGAAAAAAAGAATACAAGGACCTCACTGTATACATTAAATTTCTAAGCTGCTCTAAAATACAGGAATCTAAA
Source organism: Picathartes gymnocephalus (assembly GCA_013390045.1). Taxonomy (NCBI): domain Eukaryota; kingdom Metazoa; phylum Chordata; class Aves; order Passeriformes; family Picathartidae; genus Picathartes; species Picathartes gymnocephalus. The sequence goes on from WEKY01051276.1 coordinate 86,586, forward strand.
CAGCAGTCTCCATTTTTACCATAAGTGATGAATAAAAGTATATTAATACATGATATACTTTTGTAATGGTTTAAATTATTTTGTATAGTTATGAAAATCCCAAATTTCTCTGATACTTTCATATTTTCATGGATGTCCAGTAGCAGAAATTCAAGCTATTTCAGTAGTGATCCCAAAGATACTTTGGTGTCGAGAGAGAATATTTCCAGAAAAAAAAGAAAGCAGAAAACGAGGAAAAGAGGCCTTTTCCCACCCTGCTCCTTCTCCCAGTATTCACAGCCTTCTAATGAAGCCTTTCAGCAATGTTTATACACTAAGACACTTAAAAACTAAAAGGCAGAAAACTAAATCTCAAACACATATTCCAGTGGGATGCTTGAGATGGAAAAATTTAAAACCCTTGCAATTTTCCACAATGAGATATTTTTGTTATCGTACTGACACTGACAGAAGATTTAATGTTTGCCATCTCTGTAAAATCATTTAATCAGCTGAATTCTCTGTACGCAACCCCAAATCTGCCTCACAGACACTACCCTGACCCACAGCTATGAAGAATGGGGGGATATTATATTCCAACATACACCTAGAAATACATCAAGTGAAGCTCTGGCCTTTTTGTCCAAGCCCAGTTGCTTAGCAACTCATGGAAGCTTTTTCAAGAACATTTTTGGAAAATAAGGCCCTGTTGTTTAACAACAGAGTTTTGAGGCTTAAAATTGTGGAGTTTTTAGTAGCTGAGAGTCAGTAACATGGATCTTAGGGAGAAAATCACGCTCTCAATGAAAACTCTTCCCTCATTTCAGAAGGCAGGAATTTCTGGTTGCTGCCATTCCTGTTGCTTTTTATTTTAAAGCCAATACTGGCCATGATCTCCCTGCTCCTCCCCTGAGCACAGAAGGTGCCGGCCGTGACCGCGGGCTCCGACTGCGCCTCCTCTCCACACGATCCTTCCAGGAGCACTCGTGAAGAATGACAAACGGTGTCCATAATACGCCGTGTCACCGGAGCCCTAATCAAATTAGACTTACTGCCTTTGCAATCACAAGTGGCTCTTCATGTTTTATGTCCCAGCACAATCTGAGTCAAGTTGGCTTGCCAGAACATTGCTCCCATCCTCGTAAAAGTATATGACAGCTCTAACGAGCATTTGGGGAGCAGGCAGGTGCGGCACGACGCGGGCACGGCAGCTCCAGTGAAAACACGCGCCAGGCTGTTTGTCTCGCTGAAAACTGGAGCTCCATTAGCCAGCCAAACACCAACGGCAATCAATTAGGGGTGATTTCGATAAGACATTCTGCAGGTGTATTGGATTAATTCTGGTCACATCAGTTCACTGATGTGCTAATTCTGTGTATTTATTTAGACAGCACGGTGCGCCTTGCCTCTAACGTTAACGGCTGGGGTTTATTTCCTAATGTGAAGAATGAGAAAGGCAAAACGCTACCAAAATTTGTTGTGCCAAACAAAAAGGCTTGTGCTCAAGTGCTTACAAAATTGCAATTCAAAACCCAGGAAAGAAAGTAGTCTGAGATATACATCATTTACTGCTTGATTAAAACGCTTACAGAAATCTTGAACTGGTAAGAATAATAAGTAGGTTCTCAGTACATGATTTCTAATCCAATTATTTTTAAGAACTGCTAGAAATATAGCTAAGCATTATCACCTTTGCCCCAAAATCATGGTAGCAACACAGCAAATGAATAATTCAGGCAAACAGTATTAGGAATTAGTTTACAACTATTCCATGAGACTCTACTGTAATGCATTACATAATAAACAGAAATAAAAAGCTAAGTTTCACAACTGTCTCACCAGGTTGACATTTTGGGATGCAGTTTTACATGGAAGGATGAATATGCTAATATGGGACTTGAATATGTGAAACTCATTGGAGAGGAAATTTATTATGGCTTCTAAACAATATTTGTGCTGTGCCATCTGAAAGAACATTCTATAAATTGCAATGTTTATGGTAAACATTAAAAATTTTTAGCCTCAATCTGTTAGATTTCATTTCATCATGCCTAATGAGTCTTGTTTTTCACCTTTATGGTCATTGTTTTAGAGCAGGGCCAAGTTGGATCTGATACAAAGCATCCTAGCACATCCCTCGCACACATATTTTGGTTAAATTTAGGTACCTTTAGCTCAAGGAAATGCTTTGGTTTAAATTATGTGACATTTCTCAATACTCCGTATTGAATAACATATCCCAATTTGGCTACAAATTTTCACCAAAAAGAAGGGAGAAAAGGAAGAAAAAGCAGAGTCTAATGTTCTGAGCAAAACTAATAATCTCAGATTGATACAAGTTTTAAGGCATCCAGTGGAATATGGAACAATTAAGCAAAACCAAGATCATCTATGCCAAAGGCAATGCCAGTGAAAAGATTCACAATTTCAATTTAAAATTATACCTGTGCTGGTACTGTCAGGGACTTCCAGATTTCTTCTTTTGCTTGACTTTTGCACAAAGAACAGCGACCTTCAGAAAAAGCCAGCTGCACCAGCAGGGTCAGGCAGACACTCAGTGGTTCCTAGATCATGTCTCACAGCTGGTGTGGTCACACAGGTGTAAGGAGGCCAGGAAGGAGCCCTTGGAGTGGGAACAGCACATGTGCTTCCATTGGAGACCAAAAGGAAGAAGAAAACTTCATGTGAAAAATTCCACCGTGCTGTCAACCACAGCACCTGGCTTTGAAACCAACATCTTCCTCAAGTCCTTATTTTACAGGTAAATTGAAATTAATTCCTACTGCTAAAACCCCACATTCCCTACTTTTTCTCTTCACCGACTTGCTCACAAACAATAAAAATGCAGAAGAGATCAAAGCAAGGCTCCCTGTATTCCTCCAAACTACTTGAAAAACCTACAAGAACTGGACAGAGAATGGCTGAGCAAAACTCAATAATGAAAAAAAAATGTTAGCTGTTGTTTGTACTGTTATTACTAAAATGCACTGTTCAGTGATAACTTAAGAACAAAAGAATCAGATCAGAGCAAGGACATCAGAGATTAAAAATGCAAAGTAATCTTCAACAGAATTAAAAACTGTAATTAAATGAAGTTGCTCAGTGATATAAATGCTGCCCCTCAGTGATCTTTTGGAAATGTGCCCAGTTATGGTCCCATTTTTCATTCAGAAACATTGTTAGACACTTACTCAGCTTGCACCAGTTAAAAGCTAAATGCAGTGACTTACAGCATCCAGTAGCTGTGGTTCCAAAACCCTGGCTGCTTTCAGAATTTTACTAGAAACTCTGTGTACACTGTGACAGTGTACCAAGACTCTGAAGCACTGAATAGCAGAAATTAGGGGATGACAGTGTCCAGCTGTCACTGAAGTCATCATTTAGATATCACTCATTCTACATGTTATTCATGTCTCAGCCTTATTCCCTATTTTGCAAACTTTTAGAATCCACTTACATACAAAAAAAAAGGCTTCATTTACTTCCCACCACAGGGTTAAGAGACCTACCCTGGAAGGAAATAAAATCTCTCAATGACACTTGCACATTTTGGCAATCACATTCACCCAAGGTTAGCAGTTGGACCTCCAGAAATCACTGGGAGCACAAACTTACTTCCGTCTCTCTGAACAGATTCTGGCACTTCCAAATTTTTCTCTGAATTCAGAAGAACTAATTTTTCCAACAAAAATGTTGATAAAAAGCACAGTGTCCGCCACACTCACCTTCTCTAAATATTAAACCTTTTTATTACAATTGTGAGGAAAAGCCGCATCATCCTCCCTGTTTTAGGCACAGACCAACCGAGAGGCAATAGGAGCACAAAAAGAATACAGAAATATTTATGAATTGCCAATACATTTTCCCATTTCTCAGCGTTAGCAGATGAATCATTACAGCTGACCATTTTCCCATTTTAAATCATAGTTTCTTGGGAAAATGGCCTGTGTCACACAGATGAAGCACTTTACTTTAAATCCACTTAACCGTGATGGTGTTTAACAAGTGAAAACTTGAATGCCAAACAACCTGAATAAAGACTGTTTGCATTATTTCTTTTAGATATTTTATACTAATAGACAGACAAAATTTACAGATGACCCAAATTTTTTCAGGTAGCTCATGAGCGGAAAAGATTTGGGATAAATCCATAGTGATCTAACAAGGCAGAAAACACAAACAATCAAACAATATGAACCTTGCATATGAGCCACTGCTTATGAACAATCAATAAGCAATTATTAAAGTTAATCCACTTAAGAAGTAAATAAAAATATCAACTTGGAAAAAATTAAAAATACTTTGAAGTTGAATCTTATTTTATATGTAAAAGTGATTACCCATTCTCTGCAGAGGAAAAAACAACTGTACCCTGAAATCATTTCATAAACCAGTGCACCTCTCATTTTGCTATTTTATTCACTTCTCAATTTCTAACTATTTATGTCAACTATTAGCTGTGGAACTCTGAACTTGTGCTGGCTGATCATAAGTAATCTCTAATATCTGATTCCGTGCAAGGATTAATTCTATAATTGTGGCAGTTCCTTCAATACTAATTCATGTCTAGACTTTTTTTTAAGATCAAATCTAGAATCAAATTAATGGCTGTTTTAATTTACTCATTCTGTTCCCTGGCTCCATTTTCTTATTAAAGATGTCAATTACTATTTCAACACTTGTCTGAGAAATGGCAATCTCTTGGGAAAATATATGTAAGTCTCTACGTATTTCAGGCTGACAATGCACCAGCAAGATGAAAAGTTGCAAAAAGATTTCACTGTTACTAGACTTCTGATTCTTAATCAAATATGACAGTAAAAAAAATTAAAAATTAACATAATTCAAAAGTATCAGAAAATACCTATGACTTAAAAAAGGAAGAAAAGATTTTAAAGTCTACTGAGATATCAAGAATGCAAGCTGTATTTTCGGTGCTGCTGCATGAGCTCTTCAGATGACATGATGCCCACACTCCCATGTGCTTACCAAAAATCAAATCAATATGCTTTGGCACACGGCAAACACCTAATGCAAAAATATGTTGAACAGCTTTTAAATTTGCAATAAACTATATTCCTCAGTTTAATGTCCACTCTAAAGAGAAATCTATATTTGTTTGGTGGAGTTTTTTTTTTAATTTACCTTGAAATCTGCATATCAATCAATGGTTCACAGAACAATTTCCTGTGCAAGGACAGTTCTCAACATAGCAGCTTTATGTCAAAGACTGCCAACAGATGAAGTCATTGAAAGAACAAATTTATATTTATCAGAAAATAAAACAATCTTGCAAACCTCTTTTCATTTAATTGCACAACTCCTGCTCTCCTGCCTATGATCCAAGCACCCATGGGGATTAAGAGCATTACAAGAAGAAACACTTCAGCCAAACAAATTATTCTCTTACAAACACAGAGGAGAAAGAACACCAGATGTTCAAAAGGAATTGGGTGTAGATTTAAGAATCAAAAAGGATGATGAATATGGACCATGAAATAGAGCATTAAGCAATATGATAAGCATCTGCTGAGTAATAAATTCAGTCTTTGTGCAGTTCTTTCTTCAAAGTGAATTTAATAGGAAAGTTTTTCAGTCAGAAAATACTGGTCCTTTTAAGAATGCTATTTTATGTGTTAATACAAATAATCACCTACCACCAAATAAAACACTATTTATCTATGAAATAGAAGCCTTGCACTTCTATCAATTGAGAAATAATTGGCTGCTTTTAAGGATATATAATTCAGACGGGAAGCCATAAATGACCCACCTTGTGAGAAAACACAAGCAGAGACAGAACCCTTGAAAAACATGTGCACAGTGCATTTTCATCCCAGGGTTTTCCACTGAGGATGTACAGCTCAGGATGGGCATCCTGGAACCACTGCAGGAACCTCAGCTAAGGCCCAGAAAGCTCTGTGAATGACGTGACCTCCTCAGCATGTTAGAAGGCATTTATTTCAGTTCATTTGCCTTGTACTGAAGTTTTGGATAGGGAAGAATTAAAACCTGCTCATGTCATCTTAAAAAATCAGCAACCTCTGGGCTTCCTCCTCAGTTCACCACATAACTTCTCATAAGGAAAGCAGAACCATATGGCACATGCTATTTTCATTGTTTTGCACATTAAATACAGAATAGTTAATACTTCCTCTTGGTCCCTGTAGCAGACCAGAGGGATGGCTGAGTCACTCTAAACAACCAGGTTGGAAGTGCCGAGGGAAGAGGGTGAGATCTGCATAGGTGGGATGTCAATGCTCCACCCCCACCGCCTGAGCCTCAGGCAGCCTCTGTCCACACACACAAATGGATGTGGCTGACCCCATGGCCTGACACAAAATGGCAGAGCGACCCCACAGCTTCACACAAAACGGTAGAGCGACCCTGGAGCCTGGCACAAAATGGCGGAGCAACCCCACAGCCTGACACAAAATGGCAGAGCGACCCCACAGCTCCACACAAAATGGCGGAGCAACTCCCCCTCATGCCCTTACCCAAAATGGCAGACAGACACCCCCACTCCCCCGCCCTTACCCCACATGTGGGGCTGTCCCCCTGACCCAAAATGGCGCCGTCTGTCCGTGTGGGCCCCACAGGGACCATCAAAGCGCAGCCGTGCCCAGGCAGCCCCAGGGAAGCAGAGCAGAGCAAAGGACACTCCCTGTGTGCTGAGGGCTCCTCTGCCAAGGATTTAAACGCAGCTCAGAGCACGCTGGATCCCAGGGCGTTCAAAGCTATAACACATGAATTTTCTACCAAAAGAGACCACCTTGGCTAATGAGAGCCCAGGTTTGCCTGGCAGCCCTTGCTGTAGGATAACAGAGTGTAGGACAGGATAGTGTGGCTCCAGGATTAGGAACTGCCCCTGCTGACCCTCTGGGCTCTACACAGACCGGTTCAGAGTAGGAGAATTCACTAGAGTCCAAGATATAAAACTTCCATGAGACAAGGAACACAAGAAAGATTCACATCCAAGAGAAAGTAACCACCAATGCCTTTGGAAATAATGCATATTTTCCTGTTGTGTGTTTCATCAGCACCCTGGGCTCCGGTTTGGAGTGGGAGCTTATTTGCCTAACTGCTCCGGCCAGCTCTGGGTTTCTGTGGAAGCTGGTTGCTCTGGAAAACTTCAGGTGAACAGCAGAATCCCTGCTTTTGTATCTGGCTAGGAGCTTTTGTGCTTTATTCCATCCCAGGTGGTCTGAATGTGTACAACTCCTTTCTAAAGGCTAAATTCAGTCTGTATTTCCATGCTGCTACTTTAGGATAGCTTCTATCTGCAAACAGCTGTACTCTGAAGTGAGTCTGCAAGCAACACACCTGGGAAGTGCAGGGATTCAGTTCCTCTGTGAGTATTTGAAATCACTAGTCAGGTTTACAGGTTTTGCTCTGAGCAAACTCTTCCATCTTTACCCTTTATCTTCATGATTAATTAGAATTTCTAACTTCACTTCTAACACTTCTAACACAGAAAGTGTTACTGCTCATCTTTCACCTTCTCACCTTTGGCTGTTCATTCATTATTTAACTTCCCACTCTCTTATTAATTTTTATCTGTGTTCTGCAGGTGAACAGACCAGTTTTGTTCATCTCTCACTGAATTGCAGATCAGCAGCTGCTGCACTGCTGTAACAGTTGTAATAGATCAGTAAAATAATTTTTCATTATTTCTTTGCTTTTGGAAAATACCCACATCACGTGAATGCCTCAGTGTCTGGACATAAAATCCATAATCTCTCTAAACACAGAATTAAGCTGCTGTATTGTTATAGGGCAGGCCTCACATTTTTTTGTATTAATCAGCAACACAGAAACACACGGACACCCACGGCACAATGGTTCTGTCTTCCAGAATTTCCATGTGGAAGATACAGTCTGCCCTGTGCAGAGCACGGCAGGAGAGGGGACATGCCTCAGTCCCTGCAGGTGTAACAGCATGTAAAAATCACCTACTGCAACTCACCCTCATCAGCCCTGGGGGAACTCACACAGGACCTGAAATAGGTAACTGAGGAATGAAAAACACACTTCGGTACAAACATTCTCTGATATGACAATGTAACAGGATACACCATTTTGAAAACAGAGGTAGGACTGATTTTCACTCGTATATTATCGCCGAAATCCAAATCCAGACTCTCCCTTTCTCCCTCTTTCCCTGATATGCTGCACCTAGCTCACTCATGATAACAAGAGCAGAAGTGTGTTTCTAGAAGACGCAATATTTAAACTTACATCCTTCTAGAAATGTTAGAGCTCAGTTACAGGCCTGCTGACACAAATTACTAACTTGCCATGTTTCAGAGAATTCTCATACGTAAACAGGGTACTGCAAAAAATACCATTGTCTCCTCCAATAAACTATTGTTTAAATGAAGAAGATCAACATACATTTTACTGTAAAAACATCCTATTACTCTATATGTAGCCACAATAATATACAGCATTTCTCTGGGGAAAAAAATTAAGTCCATAACAAAGCACAAAATCATCTAAGATGTTATTGCAACAGTGAGGAGGACATGTATTTTACTGAGCTTGAAGTAATTATCTCCAGAGGCTTAGGAATAGTCGTTCAGTGCTGTATCTGTCATACTACCCCAGTGACATTTCCTCCCTTTATTCCTACTCCAGTGTTATTAAGGGAGTGATTGCAAAGCCTTTGGAACGATTTGCGGTGATACAATTAGCAAAGAGAGCAAGTGAATTCCCTTCCTTCATCCACACTGCAACTGTAAAGACTAGAGAACAGAAATTCCTCTAAAACATGACTCACCTGAATGATTACAGAAAATAAAAATACTTAGTCAAATACCCTGAAATGCAACAGCACATGGAAGCAGGTGGAGATCCAGCAGACTCACAGTTACTGTAGAACTCTTGTACAATCATTGCACAACAAAGTGGACCCTTCTTGAAGTAAAATGTGCAATTTTGAAGTAAAAGCTACTCTTTGAGAATGGCACAGAGAACATAAAACTGCAGTGAACATTTAGATTTGAGTGCAAACTCTCTCAGCTATTTTTTTCCTTTCCTTACGAGAACCATTTCAGATCCAGCTTTAGATATCTTTATGCCTTTCAAGAGCACTTTCAAGTAAAATAACTGTTTTGATTTTAATTTTTTAACAAAGCACTTTACAAATGAAAGGAGGGGAATGCTGGTCAATGAATACTTGATCTCTCTACATTTCCAGGAAACACTGAATTAAGTCTCAAAAAGCTAATGAAATCTTGCCTGAGGGATGTTGCCCTTTATGAGGGTCACATGATTACCCCATCACTTTTGGGTATTTATTAATGTGATTTGAACAGAATTTTCCCCCCACCCCACCCCAC
>WEKY01051276.1:95974-149096 GCA_013390045.1 Picathartes gymnocephalus
AAGAAAAAACTTAAGGGAGCACAAACACCATGTTGTTTGAGAATGTATTTCCCGTAATTCTTGCTAGAGCTCAAGGTGTAAATCTCACAAAGAAATGGCAAATTGTTCGTGTGGGCAGAGGCTGGGTCCAGCTTCAGTGTACAGCCCCCCATGGGAGCTGAAGCTGTATCAATGCTGGGTATCATGAGATTTAGGAATTCAGTGTGTCATAAGGGAGTCCCTGAAGGGCTGAAATGTGGAAGACATTTAATGATGTAACGATTTGCTTGTGTTAAGGCAGCATATGTGAAAAGCTAAAGGTTGGTTCGCTCTGGTCTTTTAAAGAAAAAGTCTTTTTACATGATTTTTAGAGTAAAATTAGATTCCGTCCACACAGGAACCTAAAAGCTGTACTTCTATTTATGTATCTTAGCATAATTACACAATTTAAAATGTCAGGTGCTGTTAATGTTAATTCTCTAATCATATATGCAGACACACAGTGAAGTTCTCCAAGTGCAGCTCAGGGCAGGCACGGCCCACACTCATTAATGCTTTTCTCCCTTAAACAAGAATTCCACCATAATTCTGTTGTTAAAATTTTGTATAAATCAAAGGCAAGAAAGCAAGAGTCTATGTTTACAAGAACACAAGAACAGAAATAACTGCTGGTAACTTTCAGGGCTGGAGCTCGGACTGCTCATTTATAGTATTCATGAACCGAAGAATAATTTTATTAAATATTAATATTCATAAGAGTGGGGCTAAACATCAAATTCTTCCTACTGACTACTGCCTTCATCTAGAAGATTAATTAAATTAGGTTCTATAAGGGCAGTGATTTTTTTTTTCAGAAGTCATTTGTAAAGGAATGGTCTCGTTATCCAAATGTTATCTTTGGGCAATAAATTCAGCAGTGTTACTGCAGGCAACACTACTCATATTAAATTAATGGATTGGAGAGCCTGATACTTCTTAACGAGCTTAATACACAGGGAAATTATTAAGTCAAGATTTTTGTTTAATATTAAAATATGCTGATTTCTCCTGGAAAAAGAAGATGGTAGACTCTGTGAACCAGAAAAAAATTACAGATTCCCTGCACTGTGTTCCACAATGAGAAAAGGCTGATAAGTAACGTTTCATAGGAAAATATGAATTTTTTAAATGAGATACTTCATCATGATTTGAGCAAGTTCCTGGGCAGAACTCAAATGCCCTCAGGCTGATGGAGGAATTGAGCCCAAGTTTCATATTTTTTAAACAAGCTGGCCTTAAAGATAATAGTGCAGAGGCACTGCCATCCTATTTCAGTTTGTTAAGCAAAAACTTAGTTTATCTGATTTAAACAATGAGTGTTTTTAACCATGCAGGAAATATTTTGTAGCTCTTTTTTTACTTCATTTGTGCTTTTATCAAACCCTTCATCCAAAGCATGTTTAAAACTTTCTCAAATTAATCTTTACCATAAATTTTTTCTTTAGTTGAAATTTTTTACATTCTCATCCTAAATGCTGATCCAGTTCTTGCTACCCTCCTCTCCTTCCTCTCCTCCAGTTACTTGGTCGTCCTTGCTCAGGACAGGGCAACTGTCAATGTCCAGAAACCAAATTTCAGGAAAACTCAATGCCCAAATTATTAGGTGATAAACTTCAGAAAAGCTTCATTTCATCCTTAGACAAATTAAGGAACATTTAATGCCTCCTTGTCCTCTTTTGCTATACGTGCAGAGATGAAATCTCCCTGCAAAGTAAGGATGTTATTTACACACAGCTAGGCTGACAAATTTAAATGCCTCCCAAATGTTCTTTTTCTGTCACCTTGAATTCCTGCAGCTCCAGTAGTTATTCCTGCTCCCTGCAAAGATCAAACAAGTTGATCTGCCTGGGCCTTAGCAGAGACTCATGTAGCATTTAAAATCCCTGTATTAGTACACACAGAAACAGAATCCATAGCATGTTCCATCCCAAGATTAAACAATTTGCCAAGTCTTTAAGCAACCCAGACACACAAGTCTGAACTCAGTAACTGCGTCAGCTCATGGTCCTACTCCATTACACACCCAAGGAACATGGAAGAGTTTTTTTCTCACGCCACAACTCCATCTGAGCAAGAATCTAGGTCAGCAGGCAAAGGGCTCAATACAAAATGGCTCCTTTTTTTTTTTAAATACAAAAAATATTTCCAAGTTTGGTCCAGCTATGACTGTTCTCAATGGTTAGTCTTCTAAAATTTTCCTAATGCTAATTCCATCTGGAATTTTTATGGTGTGCAATGATATAAAAAACCCCAAATTAAAAATAGTGCTTATATATATATATATGTATCAGCAGTTACTTCTATTTTAATAGCAGCTGCTACTATTTATCATTCTCCCAGGCAGTACTGATTCTTCAGCACTGTGTACAAATCAACGTTTCTTAATGCTTTTCTTAATCATGCTGGTATCAAAGATTACAATATGAAACTACTTTCTCTGAGGCATTACATATTCATTTTGGTTAGTGGGGAAAGAGATGGAGAGCTAAGCTAAAATCCTACTTAATTCTTGGAAACGTCAGCATTTGTACGCATTTCTCTGACATTATGATGTACCATTTGTAGTTGAAATAAATTATTTTTTGAAATTATTATCTCTGTTCTTGCAGAACAGTGTATTGAAAATATATATTGGTAGTATTTTGTTTCCTAATGTAACCTAACATATGCCTACCTAATTAAAATAAAGTTTTATGTATCTAACCATAAAGATATCGGAAACATTAATAAATTCTCAAAATCTGCCTATACAGGGAAAAGACATTCCACTTTTGTTTAATATTCTTCCATTTCCCTGATGTGACTTAAATGCTCAAACTTTGTGTGAACTGAATTCTAGGCTTAAGTGTTCCTTTCAAGTCAAATTGACACAGCGGAATTTATTGATATAAATATATCATATTTTTCCTGTGAAAATTTTTGTCAGACTAATGTTGTGTTCTATTATGGATAATTAAAGTGGCTCTAAAATATCATTTATATTAAGGGAAAAGTTAATTTACTGTGAATTTTTAACTAAGAGTGGCTTTCAATATTACTTATATAAATATGCTAATGGCCTGAAAGCTAATTTCTGTTAAAAAAAAAAAAAGGAAAACATATCTTGATCTTATTAGAATTCAAAGTCTAATTAAAAAAGTACAAACCCAAGACAATAAGCCAAGATCCAAGAATTGCTGTGGAACCATGAAATTTGACAGCTGGAATGTTTTGATGTGTTGGCTTTTTTAATATTGCTTTTTTCTGGTTTTTTTAAGATTTCCATTTCAGAGTTTCTAATCTTTCTGAGTATTAACAAAATCTAAGTGCTGACTGTGCAGAACCAGGCTTGGCAAACTACACAATGTCACTGATCAAGAACCTGATCAAATTTTAACATCATTACTTACTAAAAAAGCTGTAATATTCCATATAGGTTTTCTACCCAATTCTTATTCTGGTAAATTAAACATTTTATAGCCCCCATAGGCCACGTGGAAAAGCACTGCTTGAGCTCTCTGGATGCTGAGCAGAGCACAGCTGCCCAAGTCACATGGAAAGCCCAGCAGATTTCCAACAGGCTCAGGATAATCTGGAAGTTGTCATTTATTGAGTGGTCCTGCTGATAAGTGGAAAAGCAGTTTGATTAGCACTTAATATGACATCACTCCCTATCCATTACCACTCCTGTCCCTGTCACTGGCTCCTGCATAGATTTTTAGTTTGACACACTGCAAATGGAACATGAACAATCTCCTTTTTACTCACCTTAAAATCCAGTCAGGACACTTTGGTTATCTGAATGGCTTCTGACTGCTTCTTCCTGCAACCTAATGAGGCCTGATAAACTTGCATTAACATATATTTTATGCTAAAAACGAAATCATTCTCTTCTACTGCTTGGCAACATTCTCTCCAAGGTGACATTTATATCTATTTTGGAGGAATAATTATCAAGCAAAGGTGTTAGATTGAAACAAAGCATGAGGTAAAAATGACTGACTGGCCCATTTTCCTTTCTCACAGCTGAGGGAAGCAACTGCACCACACTGCCCAGGCCTTGCCCTTTGTGGTGAAATTGGTGTTTTTCTCTGCACATTGCAAGAGCTTGCTTCATTTTTTTTTTTTTAAAGGAAAATTAGAATCCAGAACTAAAGCTTCTAAATTGTTTGGAAAAGATCGAATTTCGTGAAGAGAATTTGGTCATGATTTTAAATATAATCCATAAAAGGGAGTGATTTCATACAATCACACCCTGGAAACATTATCGATTTGATTTATGAATTGCATTATGGCTCTGTTCTAGATATGTTCATAGAAGGACAAAGGATAACTAAATCCGAAATAAGGAAACAAAAAAAAAGCACTTGCTACTAATTTCAGTGTTGTTGCCAGTGGTAAGCAGGGCAGGAATACCTCAACAGCAGGGATGGGACAGAGCTGGACGTGGGAGCCAGCCATAATTTTTATTTTATTTTTTGAAATTAAGAAATGGTACTATTGTCTTTAACAGTACCAATTCTGAATGAAGCAGATTTAATAATTATTAAGTTAATTTAATTAGAAAAATTGCCAATTCCAGAGGAGAACTAAACCCTGGAAGAAGCACTTGAAATCTCTCACGGAGATTCTGCTTTCTGAGTAATGAGAGGCTCTAGGATGATTTCAAGGAGTTTAATAGCTTTGCAGAGAAAGTCACATGGGTATGACAGATCTGCCATGGTTCCTCTGTTCATCCATCTTAGTGAAAAGGTGGAGAGGTTCCTAAAGTGATAGATGCTAAATTAGATTGTTCTGCATTTTTCTGAATCTTTTAACATGGGATTTGATGCTGAGGTTGAGTAATTTTTAAGACCATATGGAATCACTCAATTTATGCCTGCCACAAACCTTGACACCTAAACTGTTATCCCTAACAAGCAAATATTTGTGAGCCAGTGCAATCCCATCTTTCTTCTGAAGTTAATGAAAACAGAATGGCAGAAAAACACTTAAAAAAGGTTGTGCTCAACTGTTTTCTATTGGCTTGGGAAAGTGTAAAACAAAATTATCACTCGTGTACAAGCTTAGTTCAAGAAACAGTAAATAAACTCCATTCCTGCTCTGCTGCTCTGGGCTTGTTTAATATCAGAGGGATAATTACAGAAATGGACTGGGTGCCTTCAGTAAGAGTTTATAGTTCTCTTACAAATACACAAATATTGTCACAGGCTCTTCCAAGAGAGAATTCTATGTTTCTTCATAATATATGTGCATGTATTTCTCCAATCCTGACTAAAATCATATGTTGTAGTTTCCAGAGTCCATGTGGTAATACATATTAGGGAATTTTTTCGTAGTTGAAATGAATAAAAGATGTGAAGGCAAATTAATGTCATATCTCACCAAAATAATGAAAAACAAAACTATAAAGTGAACAGCAGGAACTCTGCTGTAAATGGGTAACGATAAATCACATTTTTAAAAAAGTGCAAATTGCTGAGATAACATTTTGAACATTTCCTGAAGATCTCAGCAGACAAAACCAGAACTGAAAAAAGAAATTAATTTTCCTGTCACCTTCACCAGTATCCTTAGGTCTCTTTAGCCCTTCCCTAATTGCTGGTTTCTGATCCTATCCCCTGCAGTGGCAGTACAAGAGAGAGTGGCTGATGCCTGCAGTGACCAGTGATAAATGTGATATATTTGAATGAATCTCACAGGGTGACAGGTCAGACAAAATGACAGAATGCTGAATGCACTGAATACTTCTTTCCAGATCAAGAAAAAAGAGAGAGAAGACTGGAGTTGTAGCCTCAGCAGTATCATTAGCCTTTCCATCTTGCTGCCACAAGTGCACTAAGGATGAGCAAAGATGGTAAAAATTGAAAAGATTTTATGTGCATGCTGCTTTGCGGAAAAAAAAATTAATTAATTTTGCAAAATGAAATATTCAATTAAAGTCAGATTTTGCTTTAAATAAATTATTTCTTCTGCAATAACACTGAAAAAGTATTAATTCTATTTGGATTTTCTAACTGTCTTGGCCTTTAGAAGGACAGGAGCCTAAAATTTAAAACCTCAAATCTTAGATAATGTCTTGAGTAAATAATAACCTGAAGTCAACAGAAAGTGCTGGATGTACATAGCTCTGTCCGAGCTAAAAGTGAACATTTAGGAAATACTTAACAGGCAAAAGAGTAAAATTTGGTTTTCTAATTCAGGCAATTAAGTCAAATATTTAATTTTTTGGCTTGTTTTCATTTTGCTTTATAAGACTGATGGATCTTCAGAGCATCTGCAGGATTTATTAAATAATTAAATGGTAATGCATACATATAAATGCTTTTGAAACCAGTGACTCCATTTCTGAATTATTTCTGGTTCTTCAGATCATGTTCCTGATGTTCTGACTTCTTCTTTTCCTCTCTGTTACAGACACATGAATTCATGGATTGGTAAAAAAGATGCTACACTTTCAATAAATTGGGAAGAGCTTAAGTCTGCCTCTGACAGGCAGCAGAGCTTATGGAAAACCTGGGCAAACAAACTGGAGCTTAAGAGTGCACGAGAAATATTTCACATTTAAACTGCCACTAACTAGCAGGAATTTTATCTGCTTTAGCAGAGAGAGGAAAAAAAAGACAGTCTGGATATAAGCTGAAGGTGTTTGGGTTTGATTTTTTTTCCTTATTTATATTAAAACTGATTAGAAAAATACACTGAAAACAATTATACTGCTGCTGCACATATTCTGTTATTAATGGGAGGATTTAATGTATGGAAATCTGAGCATTATGGCAAAATTTTGTTTGAAAGGCAGCAAAGAAAAAGGAAGGGAAAAAAAAAAACAAAACAAGCAGAGGAGGTGATTATTACTTATTCATAAACATCTGAAGGTGTGCCCTGCCCAGATCATCCCTGATGTGAGTCCTGCAGTGTGGGCTGTGGCTAATGAAATGCTAATGGTGTGCTCTTTGCCCCTGCACTGGGACTAATCTGACATCGATCTGAGCAGGCAGCAATGCAATTGGCTGCACAGATTCCCTCTGAAAGGCCTTTCTGGCAAGTCCAGCAATTAGAAGCAATTCTTGTGCAATTACAGTAATTACTTAGGGGTCCTTTTACCTCAAGGACATTTGTAAACATTTCTTACTCCTAATTGTAACAGCAGCAGTGCTAATCACTGCAGCAGGAATAGCTTCAGCACATCCATGTTCCCTTAATTGAATTACTGCCATGGCAGATCTACAGAAGGGTGGGAATGGAGGCTCTGGGCTCTGGTTTATCTTCAGCCCAGGTTAGAGGACAGCCATGAGCCACCCTGCTGATGATGGTTTAGGATTCCATTCAACTAGCAATCCATTTGGATCATTTTTGCTCTTGGGGCAGTGGATGATTGTTAGGCTACAACTCATCAGCGGGATACGGCTGACTTGTAATGTGACCTTGCCACAGAAATATGCTATGGAAATTGGGGAGAATTAAAACACAGTTGCTGTCAGTCTAAAATATGTCTCCTCAGACAGGATCATACCTCTCTTATCAGTATTTCCCACTCCAATTTGGTGAGGTGCTTCAGCATTCCCGTAACTTGAAGCACGTCAGTAATGCTATTGAAACCAGTGATACTCCTGTATTTAAAATGAAACTTATGCTCAAGTACCTTGATCATGGGTCTCAAAGACACCCAGAAACGTCACAAGCACCATAAAAGAATTTGACATATTTAACTTTTTCTAGCAGACCAGACGTATCCACTTTCCAAGAGATCAAATATGCCTGGAGCTGGGTTTTTCCCTAATGATATAAAACTGCAGTTGTCCTTATTTTTCCCTACACTTGGCTTTATAGCAACCAGAATAGTTATTTGCATGGAAAGGTGACTCTTGCCCTGCTTATACATTTGAAGGATACTAAAACCACTACAGCATGATATTTTGTGGCAAGTAGTAGGATTGTGCATATGCAAAAGGAGCATTATCTCCAGACACAGTGCACTAGCTCAGATTAAATTATAAGGTCTATCAAATCCCAAGGCTACGGGCACCGGCTGTTGTTACTGTGCATTTATGCAGATCCAGAAATGTTCCCTCTGCTTCAAGGCACTTGCAGAGATTCTTGCCTGAAAAAGGTCACCATGCTAAAGGAGCCATCACCATCAGAGACAGGACACATTTCCCACATGCCACACCAGCTTCCTTCACCTTCCCAGGAGCACTGGCCTTTAATTCCTCTTGGAGTAAGGATACAATATCGGATGGCCTGCTGGTTTTTAATGGAATTGTAATGGTTGCATTTACATTTCAGAAATGGGAAAACTGGTAGAGAGAAGGGAAAGCAATGCATGGCTTTTGTTTGGGTGTTTGGTTTGTTTTCTTTATTTTAGTGTATTGAATCATACCAGGAATCCCTCATATCAAAGCAGGATTCCAGCACCACACAGCAGGTCTGGCTTTATGAGCTTTCTAAACCTCACAGCTCCAGGGAGTTCTAGCAGTCCAGCTGCACCAACACCCAAAATTTTGGAGGTCCCAGACTTAGCCTGGGGTGGTTTAACACTGGCTGAATTCCAGGCTTGCTCTCCAGCAAGGAGGTTGGAATTGCTAGGAGAATCTGAACTTAAACATTTGGGAAAACTAGGATGTAATGTTTTGACCCTGTACTCTAAGGCATTAAGGATAGTTTTGCTTCCATTGTGGCTTTTTTGATTGGAAGACATAATTAATTGTTTTTGCAAGATATATTTTTTTAAAAATAATTAAAATAATTATGGTTTTGAGGAAACACAGAAAAATGATGCCTTGTAGCCTAGTCAGATCTAACACAAATGTTGGTTTTGTGGGAAATGCACTTAAAGCTAAGGTCCTTCAGCTCCTACCTGGAGTCCTGGAAAATGTGTAGTTTATATGCTAGATGCCCCAAAGATTTCCTACCTGATTCTTACAAAAAGCTTTTTCATCTTAAGAAAATTGAATGCCTAATCTTTTAGGTCATTCAGAGTCACTTTTAACCCTGGAGAATAATGAAGAACAAAAAACCCCAACCACAACCACACAAAAATCACTGAAACATTCACCTGCATAAAATTACAAAGCTTAGAGAAATTTGTAAGGATCCTGCTTAATGGCTGCAGCATCTCAAAGTTTGTAAAACTGGTTTGTTACCTTTTCCAACCAGCTGGCACTGGGCAATTCTTTCAGGAAGAAAATGAGGATTGCCAGGAGCAGCTGCTTTGGAGGACCTGTCTCTCTTCAACCCAAGGTAAAAGGAGCCAGCAGGGTCCAGCATTACCACACAGACACTGGAGAGGAATAACATGAACAGAATTACATCCTTTCCCCCCCTGTTCCTGTCAAAGCTGCTTAATTTCTAAGAATCTCTATGGAGTTTGACCTCCACAATCCTCCCCTCACTTAACAAGACACAAAAGTCACCTTTTCTGTGTCGTACTGTAGATATTAACTGGAGTCTTGTTCTATTCACTACTCTTTTCTTCTTTCTTGAGCACCAGGAGGAAGCACAGCACAGAAGATGGTGTTGTTGAGAATGAAGTGTCTACACTAAGAAATTCTCCTGCTAGGAAGACAAATTTTTTGCCAAATACCTTGGCAACATTTTCTCCCTCGTTTTTCTATTCTGCCACATCAGTTCATCTAAACAGAAGTGGTGGAGTTCACAGCAGCATGAAGCTGGGAATTCATACCCTCACTATTTTCCAATCAGCAGAAAAGGCTGACAACCCCTTTCAGAACCTAATTAGTACAGCCATTTATTGCCAGGCAAATTTTCACTTGCACAAGTGAATGTTTGATGGGATTCTGGCTGCAGGCCACTCCGAGGTTTTAGATCAGTGGAGGCATTTCAAATACATTAT
The DNA here is from genome assembly GCA_013390045.1 of Picathartes gymnocephalus. Taxonomy (NCBI): domain Eukaryota; kingdom Metazoa; phylum Chordata; class Aves; order Passeriformes; family Picathartidae; genus Picathartes; species Picathartes gymnocephalus. Next base: position 105,828 of record WEKY01051276.1, read on the forward strand.
TCCTTAATAAACCTGTGCTGTTCTTTAGAATGAGTGCTTATGCAGGATGCTCCACTTGATTTATTCTCCAGCTGCCACTTCAACAGAGGAGAACCAAGTTAATCCTCTTCCTGCTCCTTCATTTCTCCTCCAAAAATGTTACGGGACGTAGCTGCCCCACATGGGAACACCAGAGCTGCCCAAGACAGTGCTGTGTCACCTCCCTGTGTCCTGATCCTGCCAGCTCTGAGGGAAGTGTTACTTCCCTGGCAACTCTCTGCTCACTGCGAACTTTCAGTGACTGGAGGAATTTCCATCTTCAATTTCCTCTTCAGCAGGCATTGCTCCTGGTGTGCTGTTGCAGATGTTTGAGGAGATTCATCGGAGTCCTGTGCCAGAAGCCAAACTTCTCTTGAAAATTTTCCAGTTGGCCCCAATAGCAAGTTATGGGAGCCTTTCTTCAAAGCTCCTGAGAATCAAAAGAGAGCCCAAAACAAGCTTAATTAAACTGTTAAGCTTCTCTTCACATCACTGGGTACAACTGCAAGGTAATGCTCTCGGGTTGCTTATTTTTTCCCCCTCCATATTTTTCTTTTTATAAACACAGTGCCATTGGGTTGTTTCTTATTTTATTTAGAGATGCACTGATGTGAAGCAAGGGCTTAGTCTGATCAGAAATTGCTTCCAGTTATCCAGAGCTCAGTGGTATACACTTCATTGCTTGTCTTCTTCCCCTGGCTGATGATTCTCCTACGATAAGCAGAGGAATAATGTGGTTATGTCACTGCTTTGTTGTTGTTATTTTTTGTCCCTCACTTGTCATCGTTATATAACATGAGAAAAGAGGACATCAACAACAATAAAAGCCCCTCAAACCCTGAAAACTCAGGACAAACACACACATTGTAGTGCCTGGTGTCTGACAAGTAAGAAAAACTTGTTTTTAGATAACATTTAAAGTGATCAATTCATCAAATGAATTCCTTGTGAGTTCTCAAAAAAAGTTCTGGACATGCTATCATAACAGGGAACTACAGCACCTTCTATTACTAATGTTTAAGGAAGACATTCCCTTCACAAAAAGGATTTGCTCCAGCACTTGAGAACATGAGTTGTAAATGCAGCTTATCTTCCTATTGAGGACACAGCAGGAGATTGCATGGGAAGTTACCTGCCCTCAGGCCACCCATTGCTGAAGTAATTGATATAAAGTATTTATAAAACTACACTGGTAATACCCGAGACTCTGTAAGGAGGTGTGAAATTCAGCTATATCATAAGCTCACTCAATATCTAAAAAACTGCTCCATTCGAGCTTCATGGCTCTTTAAAACCTCGAGGAAGACTTCTATTCTTTCAAGATGTGATAGATTATTTCCATTTCTTTCTTGATTTGTCACTCTGCTACCAGCAGGCAGCATTTTGACTTTGTACAAGACAACATCACTGTCAATGTACTGTTAAAAGGCCAATAAACAATGAAGTCATTATGGCAAAGATCCTCTGCCTCCAGGAATTAATTCTATTCTCCCCTTCCATCTCTGATCTCAGAGGTCAGTGTCAAGAAATCCTTTCCAAAGAGTTTCCCAATAATCAGCCTAGCAGAAGCCTAGATCTGTGTAATTTTGTGGCTCTTTAGAGCCAGAACTAAATGTATTTTCTTCCCAAGTCTCTGCAAACACCTACACAGAATTTCACAGCTTGCAAATGTCTCAGTGCCAGAAGTCAAGTGACAGAAGGCTCAAAGCAGAGTTTCTGGCTCTGGGACCATGTCCACACCAAAGGCAAGGTCCAAGCTCCCTGTTTTCCAGGCAGGAGCTAACCTGAAGCATTAGAAAGCCTGTAAGGAACGCTGCAGTTCCAGTAGGGAGGCTGAGCTGCCAAGGCTTAATTCTAAACTACATCTTTGTTCCTTATGCTTCACGGGTATTTCACTGAAGTTAAAACCCTGCCAAATCCTCCTCTCTCATCCTGACACGAAGAGTTTAGTGAAAGCAAGAGTGTTTCTGTCTTTCTACAAACCTGTAGGGATAGTACACACGTGTAATTTCTTTCATGTATTATTTAAAAAGTTTAACTCCAGGAAGAATTTAGGTCTGCGACCTTTAAACTTTCTTCTCTGACAAGAAAATTCAGTAATACACAGCATGGGGATATTTGGCATGAAATGAAAATGGCCACAGATTTAATTAAAATGTAAGTTATTGTTAGCAAGAAAGGTCATGCTAAGAAAATGTAATTTCAGGAGTGTATTAGCAACAAGACTCCACTGTTATTTGCATGTGAAATACAGATTTTGTACTTGACATTTAGAAAGGAAATTGGAACTCCTTATAATGGATGCTCGAACACTTTTGTGTTCTTGTGCTGCTTTTGTTCACATTTTTGTCTAATTGGCTGGATCTTACATACAACAGGAGTTACATTTTATTCTCTCTGCCTGAGTGCCTAACTGATCTGGGAATTAGCTCACAAAAGCTGGTATTAGCTGGAATAGAAAGCAAACTGCAGCATAATCCTGTAGCTGAGGCTACAGCTTCAGAAGAGCTCAGACCTTCACAAGAATTCCTTATTTTGAGGTAGTTAATCATCCACCTTACATAGGAATGTTTGGGGTTTTTTAACATTCCTCAGGCAGAGTGATTTTAACGGTGACCAAGACCCCGTCTCTGTTTTGTTTATAGGGCACTTAAGTGCCTGTGGAGAGGAGGCAAAGCTTTTCCTTGGAGAGAGTGCTTGTTTTATGATCTGCTAATAAAAGTAACGGTGTGTCATACAAATCACTCTAACTCCGGAGAAAGTGGGAGGTGAAGTCAAAATGCATTGGCTTAATTGAAAGCATTTGTTTAAAATATATCAATACAGTGGGTTGTAACTTGAAAGAACACTCTAAATATAGCCAGACTCCGTTGTTGACTACAAAGAGGCGTCTGCTCACTCAGAAAAGGCTTTTACTGATTTCTGGTCTTAGTCCTGCAGAAGCAACATCAGTGTGAATGATTCTGTATAAATGCACCTTCTGCTTTATCCACACCCTCCAGTGCACTACAGATGTGATCAGGTGTTGCTGAGAACACAGAAAGCACTGCAAGCACTTGCTGAGATGCCATTTTGACCTCCAGGACATATATAAGCTTGTAGAGGTCCTCAAGAAGCCCAGTACTGAATGCCAGGCTGGAAATAACTTAACTTGTTTTGGTGACATTTTCAGTTCCAGTTCTACACAGCAGGAATGACTTCATTCCAGGAAACTAAAATACTGGTTACAGTAGGATGGCAAACCAAACTACCTGAGCAAGAATCTGCATTTTAAGAAAGGCTGATGAAACTAAAAATAATAATGCACATTGGCTTTTATCCTTTCTACCACCACGAAACAGAGGGACAAGACCCTGTGTAAAGTACAGGCAGAGTACTCTCCTCAAGACCTTGTAATGAAAACAAAGCATGTTTGAAGCAATCCCTCCAGTGTCCAATGGAAAGGGCCAGCCAAAGAGGAAAATGGATACAGACACTCCCAGGCATCAGGTGACGCCTGTATTACAGAAATATTTGCCCTCCAGGCTCAGACTTGGAAGCCAGTGGTGACAATATCTCCAGCCTGTTCCCAGATGCCAGCCCCCGCAGGACAGCCTGAGCCCCCAGCAGTACAGCGAGGCTGTGTGCAGTGCTTCACTGAGGCTGGAGTCTCTACCTCTGCATTAGGATGAACTTTGTATTAAGACAGCAAATACTCTGGATGAGAAGAGAGTGGATTGTGCTATCTGCTGTAAGACAAGCAGCTCCACAGAACTGCTAGAACTCGGTCTTCCACGGGGTTTTGCTCTGCAAAGCCCCTTACATGCCTGTCAGCAGGTCAGCTTTTGTTTCAGATACTGAAAGGAGCTTGTCTAATGCCAGCTAAGTAGTTTTGTAGAAAGAAGAAGAATGTGCGTGATGGAAACACAAAACAGTGTTGGTTTCCTCAACATACTGGGATTAAGAAATTAAGGTGCAAGCTTTAAATCTGATGGAGATAAACCAGAAGCACAACATTCCCAACAACGTTTAACACCACCTTTACCTACACACTGTGCAGTAAAGTGCAGTAGCAAAGTCAGAAGCACAGGCAAAGGAGCGGGGTTAGTATACCCAAAAAGTCAAGATCATGTGGTTTCTGATTGTGTAGTTAAAAACAAAGTTTCAGAATTGCCCATCTGATCCATGGTCTAATATAACTGTTAGCGCACAGTCAAAATAATAAATCTGAATATTTTGCAACTGCCCTTTCAGAGATCAAGCTTTTGTGTGTTAGTGCATTCTAAGTAGATATGCAAATTAAGCCTGAAAATTCAGTCTTTGAAAAGAAAGGAGTTCTCAAAAGCAATAGAAGCAAATGTGCCACCCAATCAGGTGCCTTCCAAGCCAGTCACAAATACAATAAACTCTGCCAGGATATCGTGGACAGATCTCTTCCTAACTGCAGAAAATTCCCCACTGTTGATGAAATGCCACTGTAATTAGTGATGGGGTATATTTTAGATTTGCTTTTAATCAACTCACTATACAACTTGGCTTCATGCTATTTACAAAGTCTGCAGGGTAATACAAGTTCAAAGACTCAACAGACATCTAAATATATTGCCACAGTTACCAGATACATTTCTGAAGTCCAAAAACATCAAGTTCCTTTGCCAACCTGTAAGTTTTGTTCTTCATACTGAGTTAAATTTCACTGCTCACTTCTCTCTTCTTCTCTCACAGGCATAGTGGAAGTACAGTGAGTTTTCTTCCAAATAACTTGTTGTGGGCTACCATAAATAATCTCATTTTGTACAGGCATTGAATCTTGGGCAAAAGGGGTGAAAGAAAAGGCTGGGATTTGCTAATACAGCCAGGCTTGAATGTCAGATCAAGCCTGCTTTCAAGGCATCTAGGAATATTACACAGCTAAGAAGAAAAGAAGATAAATACAGAGCAAAAGTGTGTATTTCTGAAGATCATGAGGGGAAAACATTACTTTCAATATACACTTTTATAAAGCAGCAAAGTATGCAAATATGACAATAATAATTATAAAAAGTAAACTAAGTAATTATCAACAGAAAAATCACTCTTAATGGAATATTCTTACGCTTTGGAAAAAAAGCTATATACACTGGGTATTCACTTTGAGGTGAGTTCATCTGCAAAATGGAAATGTTCTGAGGACAAAATAATGTTGGCTGTGCATGATAGGGGATTAGAGGCAAATACCACAGCCGTATTTAATTTATTATTAAACAGTAAATTACCAATGAAATGCAAGATTCTGTATGAAGGGGAAGTAAGACCTTTGAATGTTGTCCTAAATGTGTATTGCTGCAGGGGTGATTGATGCCAGGCAACAGCAGAGCATGGCACAGATTAATACCTTGCCAAAGGCTGAGGTGTGTGGGAATCGTGCTAGCCCCTGAACATGGCTATTATTCCCTGCTTTGGTATATACATACAAATATAGTATTTCAACTTCATTTAAAAGAAAAAAAAAAAGGCTCAACAGACCTACTGTAGTCTATTTATGCTGCTTGCTAACGGGGTGCGTGCTGCAGGTGCATAATTGCCTAAAGCCATCACTTCCAAACGAAACCAGACACTTTTACTATTTGCTTCCTTTCTTCCTTTACCTCAGCAGAAACCTTGCATTTACTTTTTCCCAATGGGAGGAAAAACTGCTGCCAGCAACTCCGATGGGACTGAGCTGATTAACTGATTAGCATCCTAAAGTAGAAGGTTAGAAAGCGAATTTTCTATTATGGAGCAATTGCCATTGGAAAGTAATCTTGTTTATTAACTGCCTTTTTATCTTCTCTGGAGGGTTCCCTGACACAAGCTAATGGAATTTGCTCACTCTTTAGTGTTTAAAACTATAATCATATCCAGAAAAGCAAGCATTTACTGTGTCATTAAACCAAGGTAGGGAGGACTGACTTGAAGAGTTCTTGATGCCTTACAAAGCTTTTTATCATTTCAATTAACATTGGCAAATGTTCTGGATTATATCGCAGGCATAAATGAAGTTTTACAGGCTTTCTAGGTGTGTTTATATCCTAATTAATTTAAGCTAGGGAGATTAGTTGCAAGAGTGAGACTACACACAGAAAACTCAGGAATACCTGATAAAGGGCAGGGCCATGAAAAGCAACTGAGCCGCCATCTACCCGGGGAAAGGGGCTCCAAGGTATCAGCAATATAGTGCCTGCACAACTTGTTTGCCTGCTAACTTCATCATTTCTTAAATGTCAATTTAAAAGTTCTGTTGCTCCTTCTCCCTGTCCTCTGACAAAGGAAAAACGACCCTCATAAAACCACGTTTCTGTTTCCTTACTCCCTGTGACAACGGAATGATGCTGTACCAAAGACGCCTCTTCCCAACGCCGAGTTCATCTATTTTTCCCATGGAGCAGAATCTCTCTGAGCAGGATTTAGGGTGTTTGCTCCTTTGTTCATCATTCTGCCTCTGCATGGGAAGATTTAGCACTGGGCTGAATCAACAGCACACTCAGAGCACTTGCAATTTCCGTTCCAAGAAAACAATTGCCTCCCTCGGATATTTCCAACCTCTGCTCCAGGTTTTCTCTCTCCTTCTGCCTTTCTCCATTCCTAAGGAGATCCAGGAAAATGCCATCCTTCCCTGCTGCCCTGTGCAGCCCGTGCATGTGGATGCCAGTGCAGTCCAGGGGAGGATGGATTGATCAGAACAGATTGGCAGCCCCAGTCTCAGGCTGCGAATCACAACGATATTTCTCAGGTCGTGCCTTATTACTTTTCATTTGTTGCTTATTGATTAACTGTCAGGAGTAAGATCTTGGTTTTTAAAACAAGGCAGCTGTGGTGGTCTTTTAAAAAAAAAGTTTATAAAAGTGAATTTCTAACAGCAAAGGCTGTAGGTGATGGTGCACTGCTGTGTGCTAAAATCTCTGCTCACACAGACCTCTTAAAACAGAACACTAATTTATTTTTCCAAATCAAATATTCATGTTTTCTGCTAAGTCTTTTCCTACTCAGGATCGCTAGCTTTTCACACAAAAAGAGTTAATTTTTGTTTGTATTGGTGAAAAAATTTTACAGATATTGTGCTCCCCTTCAATGCATAACAGCACAAAAGAAATTTTTTAAAAAGCAAAATCTAAAATTTAAGCGAAAGCTGAAATTCCAAAATTGTTTCTATTATGACAATAAAAGCCTTTTCATTCATTAAAAGCTAAACTTGTTTCTTACAACTTCAATTTAAAAAAATTCGTCTTAAAACACCCTTGGAAAAATTCTGAACATTTTTAAAATTTTAAAATACCCATTTCAACCGTACTGAGAAGTGACTATAAAATTTTTTTTCATCTATATATGTATATATATATATGTGTGTGTGTGTGTGTGTGTTTTTATAGTTTGCCATTTTTAGATGAACATCTCCTTTTAAGAATGCCTCATTTATAGTTCTCATAACCAGCTGAAGATTCAATAACTCAGCAGTTTATTTCAGAGCAGAGAGTGTCACTCCACAGCTTTTACTATGGGACACCACAACAAAAGGTACATAAAGCAGATTATGTCAAAAGCTCTGCTCTCCCAGTTTGCTTTGCTGTAATTAAAATAAGTTAGCAAATTCACAGCAAAGAGCAAATATTTACAGAAGGCCTGAAGCTCCCTGTGTTGTGTGTACAGAAGGAACGATAGCATCCTAATGCCACAGACTTTTCACCATCAGGCAAACACTGTTATTACAAAATTGCTGTTTTCTCTCCCTGCCTCCCCAAGCTGCGAAATGAGTCCTGTGGCTTGAATGTGGAAAGCGCTAAAGTCAAGCATGATATGGACTGGGGTTTTTTCTTGCTGAAATAAGAAATATTAATTTTGAATTAAAAGATCGGAGCTTGGATGTTCTATCACGAAAGACTAGATTTTTGATGGATCTAGTTTTCCAGAATAGTTGATATTTATATTTATTTTAATTTATTGATAATTAAGCAATGCCCCGAAAAAATCCCTCAGTAAGAGATCTAGGCCAACCCTTACGGAGAGAGCGGTATTGTTGTATTGAGAGAGCTATTTTCTCTACATCTTTCCAATATGTACACCAGCAATAAATATCAGCATTGATTAACCAGACAGAGAGTATCTAAAACGTGAATATAGTATGTGGCTGTCCAACTGTATAATGCAACAGTTAGTACGGGTAATAAAAGAGTGACTGTTTTCTATTTCTTGTGGTAACATGAAAGAACATAAAGATCTGTCAAGAAATAATCAGAATAAGGCACTCTGAATAAGAGAACCAATTGTTCCTCATTTAAAAGCTTCTCTAAGTTACTGGATTTGTAGGGACTTCAGATACTAAATGTCAGAATTAGATTTATCAAGACAAGATGACACGTCTAAGCTCCTTTCCATGGAATTCAAACAAGAAATTTAAGTATAAATCAACACAGAAAATGTTATCTTAATTATTAAAGCCACCTTGCATATAAATATTCTGTTTCTGACATGTTATTTTTCATCTCCTTCAGCTCTGGAAATCCATAAATGGGCTGAGAAGCAGCCACAGGCAGAGGAAGGGGCTATGCACCTGACAGGATTTATTTGGGGCAAAGAAAAACAAGATATTGGCTCTGGGCTGAACTTATGAATGAACTACAGTGCAGAAATGCTGATATTTATTATCTAACCTTTTGGGGAGTTTTCTTTCAAGGATACATAAATATCCTAAGGATATCTGTCTGTGACAGATCCTCTAACAACATCAAAGCAAATGTGGCAGGTTGGTTGGTGCCTCTTTGTTCAAGGCATTGACCAACACACAAGGTTTCTTCTCTTAACCCTTAAACAAATGTTGGGAAACCAGCGAGAACTGAAAGTGACTTGAGACTTTTTTCCCAGGACAACAAAGCTAGGAGAGGAGAGATTTATTGTAATTTACATATAAAATAAAAATGATTTAGAAGTAGCCACAGGCTGACTCTAATGACTTCACAGGAACAAAGCAGAAACCTAAATGTGTGTATTTAGCTCTGCCATAGCATGAAGGAAAGAAATGTATTAGCTTACCCATATTTTTAAACATTTGGGCTTTACTCAGTGCAAATTAGACGTAAGGAGAGATTTCCTTCTGCTAAATGAACTTAGGAGCTGGCAGATGATGGAGGAGAAGGCAAGATATAATCAATACCTTTTTGTTTAAAGTCAGGTTTGAAAAAAAGTTCAGATGCTCACATAATAATCCTTACTAGGAAAAAAAAAGTGGCAATCAAATTAACCTGAAAGAAAATTAAAAGTGATTCAGAAAAATTAGAATGACAACAATGAACTCAAGAGTGATGTAGCTATTGTTTTACCCTCCAAATGCCTTTGGAAAATTTTCAGTTGAATGTCTCCTTTCTTAAATTACCATTTCACTCTGAAAACCTACTGACCTCTCCATAGTTCTCTGAATTTTTTTTTGCCTGCTAAGCTACAGGTAATCCATTTCACTTTGCAAATTCAACCCTGTCTCCCCCTGAATAAAATGAAAGCCTCCATTCTATGTGCAAAAGACAATGCTTTTCACAGTTATAAAAAAACATTTGCAGGAGCTACAGTGTGACTTAACACTTTAATGGACAGTGAATGGTGGATATGCAAATATTCATTCTACCTTTCTTCCATATATTCTGCAGGTTGCACAATTAAGTGTCATGTATCAAACACATATAAAAGGGAACGTTTTCTGTCTCTGCTTGTACAAGAATCAACAGTTAAGCTACTAGTGGCTTTTTTCAGGTTAGAACATTTCACTGTACTTTTCCTCAATACGTACTTTGGGGGTTTTGGTTGCCTTTTTTTAAAATGGTAATGTAATGACACTTGATTAAAAACAAACAAAACTGATCAGCCAAAAGCTCCTCTGTAATCCCAAATGCAATTCTCCCCAGTTTGCTTTCCTGATAGCGAGACTGGCTCTTGGTATCTGCCATCTGCTTTCAGAAAAAAACCTGCCCTCCTAATTTCCCCATGCGTGACATTTTTAGTGTTTGTGCTTTCCTCATAAGGAAAAGCTGCGATATTTGAAAGTTTCTAATTGGATTAGAAATTTGCTTTTAAGAGCTATGAGGCTTCTTCCTGCCTACCCAGCAAGTTTTGACATTTAAGTTTTAAGAACTGCCAGGGATTACAAGGACAGCCACTCTGCATAACAACACAGATCAACAGGCAGCGTTTACTTCTGCCACTCAAAGCAAGCTAAGCTTTATTTCCATGAACTCAAGAAATTTCCCAAAGGTCAGCATCACTCTCTGTGTAGTGTGGTCATCTATTATGTTATATTGACTCTAGCTGCTGTGGGAATAATTCACTTATCTCCTTTCTCTATTTCAGCAGAGTAGGTAAATTAGAAAGTGTGACCTGTTGATTAAAAGCAAACCAGTGAGAAGGATGGTGCTGCCCCCCTTCCTGCTGAGCAGGCTCTTCCCAGTACTGCCCTGTGGGATGGGGCACCTCCAGCTGCTCAGTGCTTGGAGAAGAGCACCCAACATCAACACAAAACCCTCGACTCAAACTGAGGCTCCACTCTGGCTTCATCTTACAAGCAAATTGTTTCTATTTTTTTCTCTTCCCCCTCTTGCAAACGAAATAGTTCAATTCACTGCAGAGAGAGGCCACAAATTAATTGATCTTTCCCAAGAGTTCATTTTTATCAATAGCAAGCTATTAGCCCAGGCCTTGCCAGTGAGTGGAAGGAGACACACATTAGCGCTGTGCCATTAGTATGCTCCCTAAGTACGCTGGAAATGTCATGGGAGTCTGGGAAAGAGGCTGCAAAAAGAGATGAGTGACATTTCTGACATAAGGAAACAAAGGAAATGGCTCCTTTACCTGAAAGTCAAAACTTTGCGGTAAACTCAGGCTTAGAGAGAGAAAAGTGAAGGGCAAAAGCCACGGTGAAAAATGCCAGCTGTGCCTGTCTTCTACCTGGACTGAATGTCTTACTCAAGAAGTTACACTAAAATTGGAAGTTAATTCTTCCAATTACTATTGTGAGAACTTAGCCTACCTAACTGAACAGTGCATGGGTACCATCTAGGAATAAATATTTAAGCAAAATGCAAACCACATACCAAAATGAATTTCTGGATCAAATACGGAGGACAGAAGTCCTATTAAGCTGAAAGCCATTGCACGTTGACATTTGTCTTGATTAATTGCCTTCAAACACATTGAATCCTATGGCCAGGCTTCTCATTCCTTGGGGAAATATTTGAGTCCTGTACCCATGACCCAGACCATAAAATCAGATCAGTTTTCCTCTGATTTGCTACAGTTCGTACTGTGACAGTTGGACTTCATTACAGATCTTATTATCAAAAGACAACTTTTACCTCATTTCCCTTTGCCCTGCCTCTCATGTGACTGACAAAGCAAAATGAGAAATCCAAGCCAAAATATCAGTCAAAAATTTAAGAAAGAAAATGTCCAGTTCAAATGCCTGTTTGGCAATCACAGAAACTTGTCCATTTTTCTTATTCTTTACAAACATTAAATCAAGTAATAGTTCTTTAATCACTTCCTAGATAGATACTCTTCACTCAGTGACTCCCAGTTTTGCTTCTAAGCAAACTGTGAAGATACATGAAGCCAGGCTCAGGAAAATATATTTCCACATGCTTATAAATTTCTTTAATCTAAAATCAAATCTCCCCTTGTTTTTGTATCTGAAGCACACCTCTACCATCATAAAGCCGCCTGTGAACAACGAGGAGCTTTTTCCCAGCCACCGCAATCTGGCATCCAATGATCTCTGCAAGTTGCACATTTAATTAGTCTGAAAAACTCATTAAGGTATCTGGAATATTAAGATGATAGCATTGTTCTAACTAGCACTGTGCACACTCTAATATGGCAGATGGCACAGGCTGCTGACACCTGGGCTGCTTTGCCATCTTGCTGACAGATACAAACAGTCAGCAGTATAATTGTAAGATACATAATCATAAAAAAAGGTCTCAAAATAAAATACCCATCAAATCTTCTGCTTTCTGGATGCCTGTTTGTTCATAAAGAGGCATTTTGTATTCAATCACTGGGATGGAAACAAGAGATGCACAGGTTGAGGCTTTGTTGTTATTTCTTTAAACGCCACTTAGGATTTTATGCCCCGCTCCACCGAGGAGCCGAGCGCATTTTGCCTCCTGTGGAAGTGACAACGCGGTGCCACCGGGGTCAGGAGGAACTTTATTCCTCCTCACCTGAATGCTCAGATGACATATTCACTTTTGCTCCTCATTAGTCCAGACTCAGAGAGCACTTCCAACGCTCCGGGGGAGCTGATTAAAAATGGACAAGCTTTAGGATGCTGCAGCTTGCGACTGCTTTTGCCTCCACTGATAACACTGATGTGATGGGAACTCTTGTTCCTCTCCTGCAAATTGCAAGGTATTTTTAGGGTTTGGAGAGACACGCACAGCCCAAACAATCCAAAGTTAATTAGTAAATCTTCAGGCACATGGTGTGCCCAAAATCATAGCGAGTGTAGAGAAAAATGTAATTTAATGTGTTTTTGGGGAAACGGTGTTTTGTTTGCACGCCTGGGTAGCAATGGCAGACAATAGCATAGCATCAATTCCCAGGAGAGGGAGAGGGGAATGTGTGTATTTGTGTTACAACAAGCTTCTAAAAAGAACCTCTACCATTAAACATTTCTCCAATACCTAATGCCCTCACAGCCAAAATTAAAAAAATTTCCTCATCAAATCTCCTCAGAATTTCCAAGAGACCCCATTTCCTTTTGATTTGCTGTCAGTAAAGTAATAGAAAAATAATTCAGGATTGCTTTAGTTGCCAGGACCACGTCAGACCTGACACACTGGTTTGCTGCAGAACCTGATGAAGTGCCTTTCCAAAGAGGGAGGAAAAACTGGTCTTGGATTCCTGACCTATATTTTCTATCATCCAGGTTGCTGCTGCAGAGATGAAATAGAGCATTATTCTCACTGAAAACTAGTGTAGTAAAATGTTTGTCCTCTGCACCACTACTTTTATCTAGTGAAATGATGTTTTGTAGTTGAACTTTTAGAACCTATTCACATAATTTTACATGAAATTGTTTCAGAAGCTTGGATTTCTGCAAGTAGCATTGTCAGAAAATGAACTGCAAGTTTTAGTGCTGCAGTGCTTGGGGGTTATTTTTCATTATTGAAATCAGCCTGGACGCCTTCCACTGATCAATGCAGGAAATTAATTTCTTGTATTTCCTGGCATAAATACGTCTCATCAGCACTGACTTTTTGTACCACAGCCCCAAAAGGGCAAAGCATGCCAACCCATGCATGATGACAGATTTGCAAGGATTGGCAGGCAATGGAATCGTGTTTGAGAAAGCCGCATTTTCACAAAACTCTCGGTGTACATGTGTGTGTGTGTGTAGATATATTTATCTGTGCTGGCATCACCTCTTGTGGTGTTAATGCCACATGTTCCATTTCTCAGCTGCATCTTTCACCCTCGGGTCAGAGGCTGGGCTCACCAGACTATAACTTTTCTGTTATTAAGTATTCCTTCCCACCAAAACACACCTTCCCTGCCCTCTGTGCCAGACACTGTCCTGCAGTGACCGATGCGCTTTCAGAGGACACGCTGGTGGTACTTGGGAGAAAAGTAATGGTGTGTTTTTCTTCCCTGAGAAGAAATTCTCACAGCACAGCACAACAGTTTCTAAGCTTAAGAAAACAAAATGCTATAAAAATATTGCATTCCTCTAGTTTTTAATCTCTTGTTACTGCAGTACCTATTTATTAAGAGCCCACAGAGCTGGTCCACTCAGTTCACTTAATGATATATAAGCAATGCCAACCTAGTGTGATTGTTAGTCAAGCAGAAGTATCCATATCCTATGGGAAGATGTTTAAAACACATAAGAATTAAGTAGATTTTTTTTTTAATACCAACATACAAAATTAGTATAGAGCATAGCATTTTTTGTCTGTTCCAAGCAGATCTTTGGAAATATAACGAAAAGATTGAACGAGTTTGAGGCTTGGTCTCTTAGAGTAAATTCCTTAATTAAGCCAAAGAAAATCAACTGGCCAGATGCTTGAAAAATGTCCTCTTTCTTCTATCACATTTGTGAGGCTGGTCCAGAATTTTTCCCCTTCCAGGACAAGCCTTGCTACCCTTTGGCTCCGTGAGCTTTCCTAGTGAACCCTTCCCACCATAAAGCATTATTTATTTTGATCAGATGTGCAAAGGGAAAGAGAGAGGGCAGTTGCCAAGAAACTAAGTGCAAGCAGGAAAACTTGAGCTCTCCCCAGACATAGGTTCGTATTAATCTTTCTGCCCAGGGGGAAAGGAGAGAGCCTGAAAGGCTGCAGAAGAGCAAAGCCTATGAAGAAAAGAAACAGTCTGTTTCTTCTCCAGAACCAAAATAAAGGAATTCACAATTATCAATGCTCTTTTGAGCATAGTTTCAATACATATGCTCCAGTCAGATTAGGCTGTTTCTTAGCACGAATTTGTGCTGCCTTGCTTGGTACAACCAAACACAGATGAGATTTGTTTCCTGCGAGGGTGGATTTGCCAGTTGTAATGCAAAATACAGATCTCCTCAGAAAGCCATGTCCTTCTGATGTGACACAGTGGAAAACACAGACTGGGGAGGAAAATCTTGAGATTGAGAAAGGTCGTTCTTCTAAAACAAACCTGGACAAGCAACTGCCTAGATCAGAGTTCCTCAGCTGTAGACACATATGTAGGAGAAAAATCAGTGGTGAGCAAAAAGAATTGATGGAAGGCATTAAAAAACCTGCCCTGCAAGAAGCAAAAACTTACAGGGTTTCAGTTTTGATAAACATCAAAGGAAATAAAGCCATGAAAGGCCAGATAACCCACCCCAGTCCTGGCTATATATTCTCCATCCATAAGATGTGCAGCTATCTCCCTTTCCACACATACATTCCATCCTGAATCAGAACTATTCTGTAAGGCTTCAATTTAAAAGCTGCATATCCTTTTAAGAGGAATTTCAAGGAGGAGGATTTCCAATTCCAAATGATTTTATTTTGGGGTACCATTTGCTCTTTAAAGGTTAAATTTTTAAAAATAATCACCTCTAAGTGGGTACCCTAGTAATGTGGAATTTTCCTTGGGAGATCTGCTGTAATTATGAGCTGTCCTTCCAAGAGAGCTGATTGCAGAGGATGATGTTAGACACATGCTTGAGGTGAGGTCAAACCCCAGCAGTATGCTATTAGCTCCCTCCTCTGCCACATTACTCCTATGTATATATTTCCATTTAAAACTGCATTTTTATTCCAGGTTGGTGCCATGGACAATCAATCCCCAGGCATTTGGAATGGATCTCAATTTGACAGCAGGACGTATGTTGATATTAGTCTTCAGAATATGAATGCTCTCTGGAGAGCCAATTCCACTCTCAGCACTCCAGTAGGAGACTTAGGAAAAGAAGATTATATTTCAACTTAGCCTAGCAGGAAGCTTCCAGCACTGTATTTTGGACTTCTTCCCTGGTCTTCCCAATCTCTTGCCACCTGTATGGGTGACATGACTCTGATGATTACTGGAATCTGTTGGTAGCAGCTACGAGCATTACCAACTTTGCACCGTAAGGACAGAAGACTCTAACAAACATGATTTCCTTTTCCAGGGAATTATGGTTTTGTGGGCATACTGTCTTTTTCAGCCCCTCCTTTTAAAACTAGTAGAGCATGAAGTAGAACTTTTCATATATTACACTTTCAAGTTTACCACCAGCAGTGCTCCAGGCATCAATGTTCATCACTTGGTACTTTGATTTTCTGATTAGGGAAGCATTGACAGGGCAATAAGACAGCTAAATACCAGAGAAATCATTAATCAGGAATCCCAAGTATTGTCAGATCTGGCTTCTGTCTGAGATCATTACATTCCTGCCCTACACCTTTCCCAGTCTCCTGCCTGTGAATAAGGCATTTCCCACCACTGCTGGAACCACACACCCCATGCAGCTGAGAAGGGCTTGTCTCTTTTGAGGCAACACATCTGAGCCAAAGTACATTACACAGTTCATTTACCATTTATTTACTTCTTAAATGACTCAGTCCAATCCTTTCAAGTTTTAATTTTCATCAGTGATGCAGTGCCTGGCTATTCTTTATGTTCAGAGAGTTTTTCTATTGAGTCACAGAACTCAGTGCTGAGCTCCTGGATGATTCACCCCCATGCTGACGCCATCCCCATATCCGGATTGTCACTAAATTAACACGTGCTTACAAAATGATGTATTTACTCCCGAGGAAGCAAGGCAGGGAGAAGACTGAAAATAGCCCCATTTTAAAATGCTCAGAGTACAAACTTATTTCCTGGGTGCCTTCAGGTCATCCAAAATCATAGTTGATCTGTTTAAAATATGCTGTGCTTTTACTGACTAAAGGCATCAGTAATTCTTTTTTCAGTTTGCTCAGATTTAAGGACTTAGTTGTTACATCAACTCTTTTTTTGTTTCTGCTTTATTCTTAGATGCAGAACATTAATAGCTCATTAACAAGCTGTAAACATCCATTGTGACACAATATAAGTAATTTATATACGGATAGAGCATAAAGTGGGCTGTAACCAGATTTTGGGGAGGTGTGGGAAGGTGGGTGAGAGCTTTTCCCAACCTGCAAAGAACAGATGAGTGTGTGCTGTATATGAAGTCAAACTGCAAATCTTAGTGAGGTTTATTATTAGCAAAAGGACTGGATTTATTTTTTGACAAATCCTGGTGGGGAGAAAAAGCAAGAGAACTAAAGGGATACAGCCTGAGATTCAGACACTGTATTTTATTAAAGAACTGTTTGGATCTGAAAGCCAAACTCAGAATTCTTCCAGGGCAAGCACTTCAATCTTTCAGAGCCAGCCAGAGACACACGTGTTAGAGCCTAAAACCAGGATGTCTCCTCATGGCTTCTTCAGGCAGCTTTTCACCCAGCTGCCTGAAGAATCTGGGCCTGGCTCTGATGCACCACAGAAACACATTCAAATTCCCAAGAAGGATTCAGACCTGCATGGCACGGAAGAGAATAGAGTGGGGAGTACAGCAGCACTGGCAGGAGACAAAACAGAGCCTACCCTGCAGTTACACCCCATTTGTAAGAAGCTGTTAAGGGAACGGCAGACATGAGCAAAGGGGGAAGACTACTCCTATTTCACTATGACTTTTGAAAAATAGTTTAGAACTCTCCCCTGTATAATTTCTTAACTGCACAGTGTCACACTTTCCCTTTTAAAGTAAAAAGTTAAAAAAAACAAAGACAAAAAGCCTGCTGGTTAACGTTTACTTGGCATGGTTTAGGATGCCTCCAGAAGTGAAATAAGACATCAGTAAATGCAGCAACAACAGCAAAAATTCTGCTACTACTCACATCCTTCACTAGTTCCTGGGAGAAATGAGCTGCCCGAACATCTTAAGCTTATAAACTTGATGTACACGGAGAGACTCGAAGGGAACAATCCCTGCTGACTGGTGTACAAATGCTCCAAAGTTCAGCAGTGCTCAAAGCCAGCAATTCCCTGCCCTGCTGAACTTCTCCGAGCTTCTCTGAACACTCAAAATAAAAAGGAAATTGTAAAATGCACAGCTTCAAATTTGCAGAGTACCATGTTATCTGGCAACATATGCATAATTTGACTGGGCTAACACGTGATGAACGAGGTCCTGCTTCACTGAGAACAGCTCATCTTCACAAGAAACACTCCAACCTCAATGAAATCCTTAAAAATAAAAATGGGAAACCTTTTCTTGATATGTCTGGGAGCCCTTTCTGTGGAAAAGGACACAGAGAAACAAGAGGTGGCATCAGAGAGCAGACAGTCTGGCGATTTAGGTAACCCTTTGGGATATGGGAGAGGTATTTCAGCTGCTTCTTCCTCCTGAACCACAACAAGGCATCCTGGCAAGAACCAGCACCCTTCTCTCTCTCTCCCTTAAACCACTATTGCAGTATCTTACTTTGAAGCTTCATATTTATAACCCCTGTTGATTTTCTTTTTTAATTTATTGAGTAAAATTCCCTTCCCTGCTACAACCCATAGATCTTAGGAGAAGTGAGGATAGATGTATGAAAAGACCATCTTGTGTTGTCTTCGCTAGCAAACTTTTTCACAACTCTTCTAGTTCAACTAAGAACTCTCTAGTGGTTTGCTTTTTTTTTTTTTTTTTTTTTTAAATNTGGTTTGCTTTTTTTTTTTTTTTTTTTTTAAAGGATGCTTATTCTTAAGTAAAAATCAATTATTTATGTATGAACCCTTAGAAGAACAGCACTAAGTCAATTCACATTACTTAACCCCAACACTTGCAATTTGAACACTTCAGTATTCATACTGGCTATTAAAAGTCACAGTATTTCTACCACTTTACGCTGGCACAGTAGTCAAGATGCTTTAACACACTGCTTTATCTGGTAATCTTGTGGCTTCAGAATTAGAATGAAAATTACATCCCCAGTAAAATGTGTAAAAAGACACATTGATGTTTTAGTTTTATTGAAGCATATTTCCCATGGAGCTGAATATTCTATTTTTCCCCAGGGATAATGTTTCACAGCTATCAAGAAAAACGTTTGTTATGAGCACTGTGGCGTATGAACTGTCATAATATCCATGCTTGTTCCCCTGTTCACACCCCAGCCTTTTCTTGTACTTCTTAGTCAAAACATGATTTGCAGATTCTGGGATGCTCCACTTTGCAGCATGCACCAATTTTTACATGTCCCAGCTCCTGACTTTTCCTGCTATGACTGTTCCCTCCTGCATTCTCAGGGAGAGGAGTGTATTGCAAACAGCATGAATATGTGCTGACTGAGCTGCATGACACACACACACTCAAGTCCTGTTAACACCAAGCAGAGAACCAACACAAATACTAATTGAATTTCAACTAAAAACCCTGCCTAAATGGTTTTTGTCCCAAAAGGTTATTTCTCTCTCCTGTAATAAAGCTAACAGGGTTGATGACTGATTGCTCATCAGCAGCTAGGGACTTTCTGCACAAATCTTAACAATGCAGGACACCCTCATCTTTATTTAGGGTAAAACTTGTGCTTATGCATAGTTGGCAGTACTTTCAGCTTTTTCAGGAGGCAGAAGAGTTTAGCCCTTTCCTGCCTAACAGCATTTGCCACATTTAAACTACTCATAGCAGGAGGTAGAGGGGAAAAAAATAAAACAAAACACCAAAACCTACAGGAGAGAAGCAAAGCTGACAACTGTGAATCAGATGCCTGTTCCCTACTGCTCTGGCCAACATGAGCAGCATGTTCTTGGCACTGAGCAGTGCAGGTAAGGCACAGGTGAGGCACCTGTGGTGGGCAAAGAGCTGGAGGGCAGCTCCATGCCCAGAGCACGTCCCACAGCAGGGTGCCTTCAGCTCGTGCCCATCAAACACTGCCCTGCTCTTCCCTCCTCCTGTTTTTTGCAAGGATCATCTCCTCCTGGTGTAGGGGAGCCACTGTGTGCTCCCTGGCTTTGTGGAGCCCTCAGTACTGCCTCTCCTTCTCTCGATGTCAGCTCCTGGATGACAGCTACAGGCTCAGGAAGCAGAGAGGCAGATGGTGTTTGAAGTCAGGAGTTACGGCAGGATGACAGCCATTTCCCTCAACAGCCAGCAAAATAGATTTCATCAGAGGTAAAAGATTTCAGAGTTTAAGAGATTTAGCAGAACTCAAAAGCAAGTCCATAGGACAGATAAGGAAGCTGCTAGGAGACATGAAATAAATTTAGATAATTCCCTTTCACCTACCAGGAAGAAGAAAACTATAAAAAGAAAATACTGCATAGCTTTAAAAGGCATTGTTAGATTATATAATGGTTGACCATCAGCCATTTTCACATCTAATCCTCGACAAAGCACACAATCTTTTTTCACAATTGCTGGCCCCTGATAACCACATGCATGTGTATTCATTCCAATGTCTGCCACAGACCCCATCTCCCTTTTGCTGAACTCTGAGCTATTTGCTAACTCAGATCCAGAGTGTCCAAATACCTTTATCTTTCAGGTGGTCTGTTTAGCATAAATGATTTAAAATATACTTATTCGAGTCTGCACTGTTTAGTTGCTCACTGTTAAACCCCATGGAGGGCTCCAAACACCAAAACTGATCTCCTGCCTTGTCAGCTTCCCTTTGATTGTATCTGCACCCACAGATTTCCCCTGTTCCAAGTTCAGAAGACAATGCCTACAGCTGCACCACTGTTGTATCACTAAACAATCCTCTCTCAGTAACTGTAGTTTCCCCACAAACCCACTACACATAAATCACATTTGGGTATTCAGAATTCTTCTGCCAAAAATGTGATGTTTTCCATTGGGTTCTTAAATACAGGAGGTTAACTGCACAACCATCTTGCCAGCCTTTCTCAATTTCTGGACAGTGACAAATAGGGTTTTTTTCTAATCTTGTTATGAAGTGTAGGGTCATAAAACCTATGATTGCATTGTTGTGAAAATGCACCACAGGCCTGAGGCACTAATCCACTCTTGTGTATTAGATTAGGATTCCCTTTGCAATTGCTCATTTGTACTTTTAACACTGCTGGCAGAGCAGGGCCCTGAGATCCACTGTTAATTGCTCGTGTTTGGGGTTTCGTTCTTGGTGTCACTTGAATCTTTCTTGCTGTCATAATGGCAGCAGAGAGAAAATGTCCATTACCTTTGTTTATAGGGAAACATTACTTTTCTGAGACTAGAAACCACTGACATTTAAGCCCAGTAAACAGCCTTGATTTAGAAAAAATAAATGGTAACACAAGTGCTGTATTATATAGGTGACAGTAGCTGAAGCTTATTTTGGTAGAAAATTTAGGGAGAAGCAGGCAAGGAATACAGAAAAGTCCTTTTGGATACCTAAACCAGAGGACTCCTTACTGCTCTAGTTAAAACAATACAGATTAAAGCTCCTCTCCAGAGGAAGGGATTTTAAAATCCTGTGCTAAAAAAACAAATGAATATTCAGAGATGGTCTTGATGTAACTATGAGGGTGATAGAGAACAAGTTACAAAACAAAATTAACATAAATGAGTAACAAACAAAATGTCCCAGTGAAGTCAAAATCCAGAAGATTTTGTTACAGGGAATAAACACCTCCTTGGAACAGCTCAGGGAAAAGAAAGGACAGATCAGGTAACAATGCAGCATTAGGCAGCCTCCAAGAGTTTGATCCTTATAGAGAGAAGCCAAGGAGCAGCAAGACATTTTATACAGGAACTGCAAAACAGAAGATAGAAGCACAGTGATAGCCATCCTACACTACTAGCTGGAGATAATTTAAGATCAGGAGCATCCCTGAGAAGACATACAGTCAAATATTACAGGGAAACTCAACCATGCCTGTGTTGAAGGGAGGTGTTTTAAAAGCGGTTTGAAGAACCAAAATTAAGAGTCAAAATGCTGCATGAGTTTTATATTTTCAGGGTTGTGCACAGGGTCATAATTTCATATCAGAGCCACTGATAGATTTCCCCCGCACATACTGTGCTCAACATCTCAGTTCTAGAAAGACATCATCTGGTTTAGAAGGATTCAAACAAGACAGAAACCAAATACCACTTTGGAGCTAAGGACTCTACAGAGGATTACTAAAGGCAATAGGGAGAATAATAATGCTGCTCAGGTGGATTTGAACCATTTAAAGAGAAGAACAAGACCAAGTGCCAAGGGAAACAAGAGCTGTACACCACAGCAATGGCCTGACAGCAGGCTAAAGAAAAATGTAAGCACGATATCAGGGAAAACTGCATAAAAGAGTTTCACAGAGGAAAATGTGAAAGTTTTGTCACTTTCATCACTTTAAAATGGTCTGAAGAAAGCATATCCAGCTGGAAGAAGAACACCAGTGGCACAGATCGATACAGAGCACATGACTCAATGGAGTCCTATCCATTCATGGTCCTCAGCCAACACAAAAACCAGCACAGCAGATAAATAAGAATTGCCTAGCCTGGACTTTCTTTTTTTGGTCAAGTTCGAGATGGTCCTTAGCAGAATAATAGGGGGAGAGAAGAGTAAAGCTCACCTCTGCAATGACAGAGTTTCTGCAGCTTTAGATAAAATTAAACATAAATATAGAAATCGTCCTTATAAACTTTTAAATGAAATCTCAAATTTGGGATTAAGACATACTAAGCTTTTCCCCAATTTTCTGCTAAAGGAGATCTTTTCAAGCTCAGGCATGTCAAAATGGAGCTATCTGCCTCTATCACAACCTAATTTGAGCCAGCATTTTCAGCTCTGTCTAGCACAGAGATTAGATAGCCCAGGCAATTTTTTATAGCAGGTCCCAAGCTGGAGTGGTCCAATTGCTCTTGGGGAGATTTATGGAAAGTCATTACTGATTAGAATTACTGATTGACAACGATTAGTACTCCTGGAAAGATAAGTCTTATTCTACACTACATGGTTACAGAATATCAATTGCAGGCAGGGAATGGGTGGTTTTACACATTTTCTTGCTCATTTCTAGATGAAGGAGTAAAGCCACATCATTCACCACTGGCATCCTGAAAAGCTGAATGGAACATTTTGTGAAACTTCATTGCTTCCACCAAATAGCTGCATTTCACTTTTCTTTTTTGTCAGTCTTACACATCTTCACAGGCATGTGAAGCTGTTAGAAGACTTAAATACACCAGGCTGTAACTGCTATCCTAATTATAACTACACCAACAGGAAATTTCACATCCTGGTGTAGGAAACAACTCTGGTTGTAGACACTGACTGGCTAAACTGGTCAGCTCCAACACTTCCTGACTCTGCAATAATGTCATTACAACTTTAATGCTATTTCTCCACGGCCTCTTTCCTGCTGGTTCACTGAGCACAACTTAAGGTGCTCCATGTGATACCTGCAGGGTTGGGATGGGCCACAAGAGCAGCTCCTGGAGCAGGTAAACATGAACCACATAGTTTTGGATCTCAGAAAAGTTAAAGAAGCTACTTAAAATCAAAATGGTCCTGAGCAGCCCCCAGAGGCATAATTAGCTATCTACAGATTAATTAGCAAAAAACTGTAAGTGTTTAAGTGCATTAAGCAGGTCTGAGACACCAGCAATGAATTTCTTGAGAAGTTCTGAATTTTTAATATGTGCATCACTTATATCCTTTGTGGAAAAAAACATATTTTTTAAAACAAACTGAATGAACATTTGCAAATAAATCATTTACCTGTTGTTTTGGACAGGAAAACAAGCAAACTAAATGTGGTTCAGTAACAAGTCATTCACATTCTGCTTCCAAAAGGCAGAGCAGCAGCTCTGTATGTAAACAGGAAAGGGTGAACTCTGCTCTTCCTTGGAATAGAACAGAAACTTACTGCCTCATCCACAAACTTTTCAAAATGTGGATGTAAACCTTTCTCATAGACATTTAACTTGCCAAAATTATCTTCCAAGCACTAACAGAATGAATACAATCTATTTACATGAGGGGAGGTAAAATGTGACTTTGCAAGATAAAATGAATTGCAAATTCTTTGTTTATTCATCCTCTCACAGCAAAACCATAAGCCCGTAGCTTACACACTGTGCTTCACCTTGCACATCCATTTGAGTTTAAAAAGTGCAATGTTGGCAAAAAAATCTAATCAGGACTCGTTCTGCATTGATTTTCTTTTTTCTAAGGTCAGATGCCATGTTTTGTGAATACAATTCTAATTATGTCATGCAGATACATAATTCTCTTGGTCTCCAAAAGAACTTCAGTGCAAGAACACCATGAGGACAGCTGTGACTACTTGCTGTCTTCCACAAAGGAGGTTATTATTTCAAAGAGAAGATTTTTATTCAAACACATCCACATTATCCACAGTCACATATTTGCCCATTTCCAATAACTTGCTCTGAATAGCATAAATTGCTTTTCCAAGTGAAAGTGCCTTTATGAGCACTTTGCACTTTCTTAGCCAGGACTTGTTTATTCCTTTCTCCTTACTTTAGAGCCAGAATCCACCACCACATTACTGCATCTTACACACAATAGAAGCAGACAGATGGTCAGGTTCCACTGCAAAAAAAATTGTAGGTGGAAGCCCCTAAAAAGAACAAGACTACAGCAATGAACATGTGTTTTTCTGCATTTAAAGCCATGCAAGTTGAGATAGGTGCCAGCTTCTAATACACTGGTATCAGCTTCAGTTCTGGAAAACATAAGCACTTTCTCCAATGCCAGGCCAGCAATGCACAGTCCTGCCTCTGAGTCGAGGAATTCAAAGATTTCCTTCTTGTGTGCTCATCATTTCCCGCCATGAACATTTTGTTAGAATCTTCACACTGCTAGGCATTGAATATGGTCCCTCTTTGAAAAACCCCAGGTTTAGCTTGGGTTCACGGTCACTAAACTCCTGTAAGGGAGAGAAAATCCTTCACTCCTCAGGTTCGTTTGGTTTTGATGAAAATCTTTGCTGCTTATCCTTGCAACCTTCAGCATGACGTAGATGCAGATTTACTGCAGAGACTTTGCTGTGATTTAGCTGTTCTCATATATGCAACCTGAAAAATGCTTTATTCCCAGCAAAGAACTTCCTCATTCTGACAGCAGAGGAGCAGCAGCCTCTAATGGGCTCCCAAGTTGCTCGTGTAATTGAATTAATATCTGTCCCTCAGCTGCAGCAATGCCTGAGCTACAGTGAGTGGGAGCCAAACTCTGCGGTGCTGTCGGGATGGGACTGAGTTCCAGAACCTTCCAGAGCAGCTCCCAGCCACCCCAATCCCACTCCCGTGGGCCAAAGGCTCTCTGCTTGCAGGAGGTGCTGCTTCAGCAGCATTCCAAATCCTGCCAGAGTCAGGTCTTGTGCTGGAAAGGGCTTTCTCAGCCTCAGGATTGCAAATTATCAGGAAAGAAGGGGAGTTTTAGGAGCTCGCTTTATAAAAGATGGTGTTTTTTAAGCTATATTAAAATACTCCAGCCTAAGCCAGGATTTCCAAAACCTCTTTTTCATAATTATCTCCATGGTTTGTCACCACAGTGCATGGTGTGTTCACAGACACACAGTAAAACCCTAGAGAGTGCCTGCAGCTGATCTGAATATTAGATCTATTCACCCCCACAACACAGAATTTCTGAGAGCATTCCCTTACAAAATTCCACCATAGATCCTGACTAGAATTCCACTGGAATCTCGAGAGATCAAAGTAATTTGATGTGTCTGTGAAAAGACAGCATTTGTGTCAAGGTCTCGCCCCTGGACTTTTAAAAGGTTCTAAAGACCCAGTAAATTTTTTTTTTTAAATTAATTTCCAGAGTGTAGAAAGAACTGTTTCCCTCCTTCTCCCATATCATGGGAGAAAGCCAAGGTTACTATCAACAAATTCTAGCACTGAGTGTTAAAATAAGAACTCATTCCTCCTGTATCCCCCTTCTTAAGGGATGGAAAACACCAACAAACATCCATCAGGGAGGTTCAAAACACTGAATAATGTCTGCAAAATGCCTTTCAACATGCAAAAAAAGTCTGCATCTGCTTAACACTTTTCTCTACAAACATCACGATTTCTGAAGTAAAATCTGACAGGAAATTAATTTTGTGACTTGCCTGGCTCTGACACCGAGGTACTCAGCATACCTGCTTCCTCATCTGTTAGAAAAAAGATACTTTGATCTGATGAAATTCAGTCCACAGAAATAAAAAACCTAACCTGTAATAAATTTAGATCACTTCTTTATTATTATTCCCAGCTGATTACATACTTGGGATGAGTCAGTAAAGCTCTTTGCAAACAACTCCCAGACTGCAAACATATGGGATGTCTTGGAGGAAATGGTGCCAGGTACAGCCATATGTTGTGTTGCAATAGCAAATATATCCTGCACTCAGAGAATCCATCCTGGAGGACTGGGAGATGATGGGGGTTTTCATTGCAGCAGCAGACCTGGAAGCAGTTCTGGCTCTAGCTTTGTGAGTGGTGGTTTAGCAAACCTAGAACAGCTTGGGCACTTGACTCTGCAGGGCATTCGTGCACCACATGCCCTCTGTACTTTAATGAGTATCTCCCTTGAGACTAATGGCATTTTAGAAAACAAAATAGCTCATTTCCTTATAGCCATTCATTCACTATTTCATCTTCAAATAGTCTGCAGATGTCTGCATGCCACAACCAGCACATGAAACCACTGATGAATCTTCTCTGGTTCTAGTATTTTGGATTCAGCAGAGTTGGATTCTCACCCCACACATCTTCATCTGCAGAATTGATGTCACCCTTGTCACCACACCATCCCTGGCTGATCAGATGGTTCCATCTTCATAATGCTCTGTGAAGTGGGGAAGTGAAACATCTGTTTCCTGGCTGGATCAGTACATCATCAATTCCATTAAGTGGTTTACCCAGGGCTATGGGAGACATGCAACCGAGAAGGAAATAGATCTTCTGTCTCCCATTGCGGCGTGAGCTTCTATTAGAATCATATTTTGCCTTCCCAGCCAGGCTCAGCTCTATTTTCCCATCCATGAATAGGTCATCTGTTTGAAGGTAACCCACACACTCAGGCTCTCATCACTTCCAGAGAGCACATCCACAGATCAAAGGCAGGGGCTCCTGAAATCTGCTGAAAGTCCCAGGTCCTGCCAGGTCATCAATATCCTCATTTCCAGCAGGCCTTGGATGCTCTCTGTCATCATCTCCTGGGCAGTCTTTTGCTCCCTCATGTCTACTGGCACTGCCATGCTCTGAACTAGGCAGGTTCCTTTCCAGCTCCTTTCCATGGTGACAGTGACAAAAGGCCTTTGAAGTCTGCACACAAACACTTTGGAGGCCAGAAATCACATTTTCAGAGCCCCAGATTAGCAACAAGAGAATCAGATGTGAGTTTCTACATATATTTACTTCTGGATGATGTTTCCTTTAAAACCAGAGTGAGTGATGCCTCTATGGAACAATAAAATAATTGTTTTCTCTTGACATGCACAGCCATTCAAAATAAAAATTGAACTGTAAATACCTTCCTAGCAGGAACATTAGACATAAAATAATAATTCCTCTTGATAATTCATTAAATTTGCAGGCTAGGAACCTGTATCTCAAAGCTAAGTTATAGCTAATTCTCAAAAACCCATGGATCTTAGACAACTGCCTTCTAGGCACTACAGGCAATCCTTCACTTCATTTCATTGATGTTTCAGTTATACTGCAACAGGCAGACAAAATTTGGAAACATCCTAAGGAAAATACACCACACTATCTGTAAATAAACCATTCCAGTCAACAGACTGCTATTCACAGGGTTCTCTGTGAGCAGCACAAATTAATATCAACTAATTAAATAATTTATTATTCCTTTAGCAACTGTACTGATATGGACCTGAAGACTGAGTGCACACATAAGTAGGAAGATAAATTTTATGCTGGCTTGCTGCCCTGAGATATTTTAGGAAGGATAAAAGTCATGAGTCCTTGCCTTTCAAAGCAATAGAGCAAAAAAGAAAAAGCACACAGTGGAAATTAAAAAGAGAATGTCTCTAAAACAGCCAGTTCTTTGTTTAAATTGGACTATATTTCTTCTTGTATTTTTTACTATCCATTGGTGAAAGTTTCCCTAAAGAGTTGATCAGACAAACCTTGTTGGCCCAAAACAGATTCATTAAATCAGTGGGGGTGTTTTGGAAGGTGGAAGTGCTTATGCAAATACCACTTTCTGATTATCCTTACTGAAGTATTTCAGCAAATTTTTAGCTGCTGTTTTTCTTCCAAACACATTAATGCATCATTCTGGCAAGGCCTTTATTTATTTGTATTTACTCACAACCCTTTGTACACTTTACAGAACTTGGATTTAAGTAAAGCAGATGTTGCTTTTCCCAATTGTTTTCATTAACACAAATGTTAATGAAAACAGTATAACTGTTTCTCTTTAAAAATACAAAACCAATTATGGAGGGGACAAAGCTACTTACTACTTTTCATCTTAAAGAAGGACAAAAACTAGGCCTAGAGACACAAATTCATAAATTGTTCCTGTGGGGTGTAGAGCTCTATGATGCAGCTCTGTTTACACCAAAGTATTCACATACTAAATACTAAAATATTAAAATCCACAGAGTTTAAATGTATGCCTGCTGCATTTTTCAATGCGAGTCTTAAGATGGAGTCTTTACTTTCTAAAATTACCTTAAGCTCTTCTACAAACCAGAAATTTCATAAGCTAATACCATTATCACCACCATTACAAAATTGCTTAAATTTCAGAGTATGAAATGCTACCAATTGTAACAAATTGCATATTTCTTTTAGTGAACAAATTTCATTTAGGGAGCAGAATATTTTCTCTAGAATGTGCCTACCTGGTTCAAATAAGCCATTAAGTTCTACTACGTGGAATTTCCTGCCTGAAGTGCTTCATAATTAGCAGTGATAATAAAAATGGAGATAAAGCAAATCAAGCGAATTTACTTATCTGCTATGGTTTTGTTTTTATTTGCTTGCACCACATAGTAACATTTTAAGGTGTATTCAAAGGAATGACTGAATTTTAGGAAGGAAACCACAGGAAAGCCCTGGGTCTGAACTGCTCAGTTGCTCCCAGCCTTAGAGGATGTTCCCTGAGCAGCTGCACACACAGGGATGGAGCAGTCAGGTGTTCAGTGATCCCAATAATGAATATGAGTTAATAAAGCGTAACAAACCCCGTTTTGTGACATCAATTATGTCTTTGGATACAACAATGAGTAGGTTAAAATAACAGACAGACACATATGGCCAGGTATTAGTTGCAGTCACTACCGCTGACCTCATATACAGCATAATTCAATTTGGAAGATATTCATGGTTAAACTAATTCACTATAATTGCAGTCTGGAAATCATTTGCACTTCTAACATTAAGTCACATCTGCTTTTTTCAACAACAACCATTAATCATGGAGCTAATGCAAGAAGAGATCCTGTTTCATTAAGAGTCATATAAACACAGTTGAAATATAAAGATTAATTCAGGAATCATGATGTAGAAACAAGATAAATCTTATTTTTGCCTATTTGTCACATAATGGATGACAAAGGACAAAGAAAAACGGAGACATGACATCAGAACATTTACTTGTTCAGTCAGACAAGGTCACTCCCAAGAAATCCAAACCACACTGCAAGTGCTCCAGAAGACAAAAGCACACAGAGAACTTCTGGCTACATGTGAGGAAACCACGCTCCTCTGCCAAGCATCAGAAGCTTAATTTTGGGAAGCAGGAGCCAAAGAACTTTGGAATTACCTCCTAACTATCCTTCTTGTAGTTGAGACGTCCTGAGGAAGAGCAGAGAAACCATTTGCTTGCATGCCAGAGTATGCCTTTGCATACTGTTTTAATACATTAACCCACCCTGTCCTCACAGAGCATTCTAAAACCGAAGTGCAGAGTCTCCATCTCTTCACAATCCTCCCCTTGCCCATTTAAGAGGTTGAGATGTAAGGAACAGATGCCACTAACTCCTTTCATACGCCCTGTAAGATTAATCTTTGACTCAGCACTGGATGTTTGTAACATAATAATATTGGAACATTTGATTTCCACTCCTAAAGAAAAACTCAGAATCAGTGACTGAACTACCTGACCACCAAAACATCCATTTATGCTTCTAAGCTTGAGCCAGCCCCTGACAAATCAGCAAATCGTTGGCTAAAAAGGACTAAGGTAGGATAAAAGAGACACACCTTACATTTATACTCCATTTCTTTTTTCCCCAAAAAGCTTGCTGCACAGGTGTTGGCTGAAGTTCATATTAAAGTTCTACTGGTAAGAACTGATGCCCTCAGAGATCCCTGCTCCCTGATCCTCTGGATTGACACAAGTGAGAATTATGAAAATGGTAATCCCTGAAAAGAATCTCCCTAATTCCAGCAGGGAATCAAATCCTGACTCAAAGTCTGGCCTAATCACAGGTAGTATTTTCTGTGGGTATAAATGACTGCAGGTTTCAGTGACAGTTTCCCATGTTACATCAGCCTCTGAGCCCTCCTGCTGTCTCCCTTACCTCAAAACGTGTGCTGTACCTTTGGAGGGAGTTCAAGATTCCCTGTACAACAAAAGCAGGTCTAGAAATTGCAGCCTGGTGATTCAGAAAATGATGGAGAGGGTAAACAAGGCAAGGTGAGGGCCCATCTGTTCTCTGGGAAGGAGCTGGGGCTGATGCTCAGTGCCATGCCTGCTTTTCCCAGCAGAGATCTTGGAGTGCCTGCAGCCCAACCTGGGAGAGCCAAGTCTTTCATCACCACTCAGTACCAAGGACATGGATCATCTCCCAGGATATCTGCTGCCTGTGAACTTCCCATTTCATTGTTTCATCATAAAATAAGCATAGTAGGAAGATAATTTCTGCCTATGCAAAAGCTGCAGGCAAAGCAACAAACACCACCCTACTCAAGGCAATGGTGCCTTGCTGATTATTTCAATAGAGTGGAGATTTCATCTTAGAACATTTTATTTGTGTCTGGAAAGATTAAAAAAAACCAACCCAACAACAACAACCCCAAATAAACACCCAAAAAATACCCCTCACACCTATTGAGGAACAAACTGGCTATCTGAATGGGCAGGATTATTGTATTGAGGGTTATGGATCAAACAGACAAATTGCTGAAATAAAAAAGGGGGTTTTGAGTTATATACTTACATGCAAGATAGAGAAAAGATATAAAAAGGCATTGGAAAATCCCAATCAATAATAATATCTGGTATAATCTTATTACATGTCCATTTGGTTTTGGCTGCAGCTCCAAGAGAGCCCTTTCCTCTCTATGAGGTAAGAAAGACTGTTGGGTTAATATCATTTTGGCAATCAGTTACTGTGAGTGGGGACCTTAACCCCTCCTTCACCTCGGAGCTGCTGAAACCTGGGAATCTTGCAGGCACAGTCGGCCACACACCTCTTGGCATCCCCCTTCACCTCCAGCCTGTGCCGAGCAAGGAGAGAACACCAGAAGGTGGCAGCAAGGACTCGGCTGAAACCCACGGAGCGTTGCCGAGATCAGCGAGGATCCTCATCTCGCGCACGTTTTTACCTCACATCGGAGTCAATAAAAACAAATCTGTGACTCCTGATTTTCCATTCCTAACGTACTCCCTAAAAGGCTGGGTGGCTCTGACTATGGAAATCAAAATCTGGTCATCTAAAATTGTATTTATGGTTACACTAAAGCAGTCTCATGAATAATGGTTCAAGTAAGTTTAACAAGGTA
The DNA here is from genome assembly GCA_013390045.1 of Picathartes gymnocephalus. Lineage (NCBI taxonomy): Eukaryota > Metazoa > Chordata > Aves > Passeriformes > Picathartidae > Picathartes > Picathartes gymnocephalus. The sequence continues at coordinate 136,990 of WEKY01051276.1, forward strand.
GATGAAGACTAAAGCATTTAATGTTAAAAAAGCAATTCATTTAAATTACTGGAAATCAGGAGGTTTATATTCTAGACTTCTGTGAAATAATTCCTAAGTACTTAAGGAAAGAATTCAAATAAACTAAAGGTTGTCAAGGAATAGAAGCTCAATCCTGAAATATGTTGACCATTTACAATTCATAGAATCAGTATCAGCAAACACAGTTTAATAATTTCGAGTTTACAGAGGGGTTTGGCAGATAGAAGGCAGCAGACAGGAAGACAGCTCCATTTTTCCCTCCCAGACCCAGTAAAAATGAGGTCTGACTAGATCACAGGTTTTTTTAAAATATTATTTCAAGAAGCACTGAACCTTATTACTTAGGGTATAAACCTAAAAGATAACAGCTCTATTAAAGACTCTGAGAAATTAATCCAATTTATCAAGTCCTATGAAAAAGGGGCAAACAGACAGTGGCTTGCAGAAAAGCAGGTGATATTCTGTGGTACTGTAGAACCACTAATTCCATTTCAGGCACCAGAGAATTCCTACAATATTTACCACTGCCAGTACATAGAGTAATACGTGAATATGCTGCTATTAGTTACAAACAGCTATAGGAATAATGTTACTGAAGATCCCCCACACCCTGATTTTACTTGGAATTTTCCTCACATTTATTCTTGTTTGTGCTGTCGTAAATCTTAGCTAAATGGAATTCGTTGCTTTCAGTGTTTCTGAACACCAGCCTTAGCAAATTTGGCATTCACCCACCTGGGTGGAAATTTTGTTTCAAGCATCATCTACACCAAACTTTTACGCCAACTGTCCACAACTATCATGAAAAAGACTAATAAGATTCATGGGCTATTTTTCTTCCTTTCTATCATTAAAAAGAATGCTTTTTGTAATAATTCAAATATTTTAGCAAATTATTTTGGAGTTACAATAGCAGAAAAAAGGATATTGCCATCAAGAGCTAGTTCAGAAAGCCACTAAAAACTTATCAAACCCAGGAAGAAAGTACAAATCTTAATTCAAATATGCTTCTGGTTTTCCAGATAATTATAGCTGCCAATTTTAATTTCTTCTAGCTCAAAAGCATTCAGAGACAAAAAAATTCCCAAAAGAACTCTGAAAAAAATGTATGCTTTGCTAAAATTTGCATCTTTTTGTTCAATTAAAAATTAATGCCATTTTCAACTGATTTTTCACAGCACCTTTTCATACAGCGCATTTCTTTGTAGAAATTTGTTCTCTCTTGCAAGAAAAAAAATAATTCCAAAATGAACTGACTGATTGACTTATGCTGCAAAATCTATCAATCACGATGCCCTCTCCTGTCAAGGAACCGAGTTCAGTCCTTTATCACTGTAATATAAATAACTGTCATGCTGAGGAAGAAATAACAAAAACAGCATTCACAATGGTACTCAGATACCCTCACAACAAGATTCTCCACAACCTGATGTGAAATTTTATAGAAAATTGGAGAGGTCACAAGTGAAAACAGATTTTCAGCATCTCAGCCATGCCAAAGTAGTGACTACAAAGAGGCCATAACCCAAATTTGGATATGAACCATGCTAAAATGAAAGGCTGTTGAAAGTTGGAGCTGTTCAGCTGTGGGAGTGCAGAGCATTCTCTCCAGCTCCACCCTACCACATCCACCCAAAACTCCAGCAGCTGCAGTAGAATTATGCTCCGAATATAATATCAAATTTTATCAACAGTGGTATCAGATGGATGATGATAAATTCATGAATTGTGAAAGGGTTTGTCTATTTTGACTAACTGTAATTAACAAGGCACAAAATTGAACTGGAAAGTTGTGTAAAAATGATTCCCAAGGACTTTTTCATATTGAAATATTATGCAATATAAAATAAATGGGCTCATTGTGCCCTATCCATTATTATCATCCATTTTTTTCCCATTTTCTCTGTCTACTTGCACAGACAACAGAAAGCTGGCCCTTTGATGTCCTCAGCAGCACAATACCTTGCAATGTGTTGTCGCTTCCAGCAGCAGCATTGCCTGCATCCTTTCTGCTGGAGTGAGGAATTACAGCCCTGTTTACTTGCTGCACGAAATGACAGTGAAGGCTGACAGAGCACAACTGCAACGTCAGTCAAATGCAGTTGTCCAAACCATTCAGTGTCCCCTCCCTTGTGCCCATTTTGGCAACCTTGGAAGGCAGCAGAGTCTGGCAGTGAGGGGCTCTGGCTCAAAATCCGAAAGAACTGGGTCACAAGCCCTGGCTGTCACTGGTGTCTTCCTGTTCTGTGCACGTCAGTTAATCCTCTTCCTCTTCAACCCCTGTCGTTTCAGATCCAAAGTGCTTTGCATCACTGTCTCTCACTATTGATGCAGTCTCAACTCCATTGGATTACATGGAAAATACCTTACACGGACTCCAGCAGAGTCACCTCTTTCATATTGTGCTGATGCAGTACTTAGCATCAAAAAAAACCCCTCACCTCACCTGGGGTTAACAGAAAATAGGGCTGCTGCAGGGGAAAAAACTACTGTATTTAAGAAGAAATGTCTTACAAAGAGTCTGGAAATAATAACTAAGAACACTCAAGCTTTTAATTGCAGCTAAAGCACCACTATCTCAGTAAAGATTGGTGACTGCACCAAGGAAATAAAGCTACCATGATTTTGTCAGCTTTAGAAACATTCTAAGTTAGCAGTTCACCATGGTGCTGTGGCCAAAACTCATTTTCTGGATTTGAAAGTGCATATCTATGCTTTAGCATAATAGACCTTTTCTTTCAGGGGGAATATCAGGGAGCTGCCTGGTGGGAATGATGGCAAACTACACTCAATGGCCAAAAGCGAAATCATGTCATTTTTGACTTGGGACGTTTGCAAGATCAGCATCTTTAAATCACTCTCCATCCTTGGTTCTGACACTGGAGTTCCTGGTTAAGGTCGGTTCCTTTCAATGTATTAACACCTGAATCAACCAGGACAATTTATCATATGTTAATTGCTTCTGGTTGTAGAATAAATCCCAAATTTACTATAAACCAACACTCCAGTAAATACTATGCACGGACAGAAAAGGCTCCTTTGAGCCCTGCTGAAATGTACTCTCATTTCAAGAGATGTTGAAAAAACTTGACTCTGAAGTTATTCCTAACCAAAAAATTATATCAGTCCTCTGAATTGTTGAATTAAACCATCTTGAATAGAATTAATGTATTTATATGTGGGGGTTTTTTTTCATTTCAAAGTGGATATTTCCAAGAGAAAGTAACTTCATTAGATGTTCCAGTTTTGACAACATTTGCATTTCCCAAAAGAAAATGCCTGTCAAAATTTTCCAATCCCCTCTACTTCGTAATTTTGGTAAATTCTATGTATAGATCAGCATCTTTTTCTCACTGAAAACGTCCTTCCTTGATTAGAGAGGCAGAATCAAAATACAACAACATTGTTAGAAATTAGTATAATGCAATCAGCTAAAAACCAAGCTGATCTCTGTGGCACGTGCTCTGTAATGAGATGTCTATACAGAGAAACACAGGCCAGTGCAGAAAGGAGGAGGAGGTTCTGTAAAACCCAGGTTATTGTTGTTAATCTAGAAAAGGAGGGGTTTGATGTTGATCTGTGTGAAGGTCAGAATTTAAAGTGACCCCCAAAGGAGCAAACAATGGAAAGAAAACAACCACAGCAGAAATAAGGCTTCTCAGAGACACCTGTTTCTGATGCAGGGAATTTGCCTTCTTTTTGTGGTCCTTTGATAAACTTTTGCTGAAGACACATAGCAGACAGACACATAAATTGATAAACAAATACATTTTAAAATTAAAAAGAAAAAAAAGAATCTTTGGTTCTGTCCACATTCCATTCCACGGTTTAAAATTATAATTTTGTTCTATGAAACCCACAAAACAAAAATTTCATGCTCAGCTTTCAGAAAGAGGGGGGGGAAGTGACAGACAAGTTAATTTGCTATATAAAATTACTTAAGAATATTTTCATCCCTGTTTTCCCACATCCTCTGCCAATGATACCAAACAACTCTTACACAATAGTTCTACCACGCTGACTCTGAATTCAGCTTTTCCCTGATGTTAGCACCATGTCATATCACAAAATGAAACACATCCGCTGTATGATTCCTCCATTTCATCTATTTCCTTGTATATTAGCTGTTCTTGCCAACCTCTACTTGCTCTTTTTCTCAGGTAATCCTGCACTGAGCCCTTGATCCACTCTCCTGGGTGGATGTTCAGCTGCCCTGTTACCTGCACTGCTTTTGCTCTGCAGTAGCAACACCAATACAAAGGGCCCTGCAGGGATAGGAAGAGATCTCTGAACCTGACTGCAAAAATGAAGAATATCACTTAGTAGCTAAAACTATCCCAGTTCAACTTTTTCTTTCAGGGTGAAGCTGGAGGGGAATAATCAAAGCCTTTCAATACAAAAATTATTAAACATATGGTGGGAAGAATTTATTTACAAAGGAAAAAATGTTTCCAGATTAACCAAATTCTGAAAAAAATTATGTAAATACTTACAAATTTAAAAAAAATCTCTAAATATTCTCAGAATACAAATTCTGCACTGAAATACTCTTGTTATCTGAAATACTCTTAAAGAAAACTATTCAAAACTACAGAACTTAGTATGAACAAAAGCAGAGAGATTAAAATGTATGGTTCCCTTCTGGTAGTTATTTCAGAATGCAACTTCAATTTGTATTTTCAAATTCTAATGGCAGAGGCTTTTTCAACTGTAAAATTCCTGTTTTCCAATTTCAAATTTTGCTTGCTTAAAGAACTGTTCTTCTATACATGTATCTCATGAGCCTAGCTGTTTTTTTTTCCTATGCTTGGAAAACTTCACTGGTCAAGGATCCATAGTGAGAGGAGTTTGATTTTTTTTTTTTTTTTTTTTTAGGTGTACAGAGAACACTCTTAAGACGGTAATACAGTCTAATAACTTGAATAGTTTAATACCATTTGAGCTATAGTTTCTATGGTGGACAAATTATTTCTGTTCTTGCACTTGACTATGCTTCAATTTGCAGCAAATGAAAACTGTATTCTTATGTTCAGTGCAAAACAAATTAGAAAGGAAAAGAAGGACACATCAAGCAGAATTTACTTAGAAAGGCTGGCAGAGATATTTGCAGCAGTGGGTTCAAAATCTGAGCTTAGATTCATATCCAATTTAATATGACTTTGGAGGGGTGAAATTGCTGTCTGATCATTCCCCTAAGGGGAGAAGGAAGGATTAGAATATATTCCCAGACTTGGTAATTTTCCAAGCAGAAGTAAACCTGGCACACAGTGACTTCCTGTAGAATGAGACATTCTCACTTTGTCAGACAATAAGGGAGAGCCTGTGCTGAGAATTTCTAACTTCCTTATCAGTGGCCATTTGTAAAAAGGTGTGTACAGTGATTGAGATTGATGTTTCTCTGCCCTTGGTTTAGTTTGAGAAGATTTAGACATGCTTAAGAAATTTACACAGCACCTTGAGCCCAGCCTTTTGGCACTAATTTAAAGCACAGAATCACGTAAGAGTTTAATCAAACCTCTCCTGCCCCACTTGCCAATCAATGCAGTAGACAGGGGAAAAGGAGCAAGGATTCCAGGGCTTCTGCAATGCTCGTAGGAGTGGGATTTATGGTTAATATGTGAAGTCACAGATCCTTTCTCAATGTATTGGCCAAACCAACACCTGCTTAGCAGTTTCCTTCTCTTTGCCTCTGGTCCTTGCCTCCTAAAGAAAAAGATGACCAGAAGAGGCAGAGGTGACTTCCTACAGTCTATCTCAGTAGTTGTTCTGTGCAAGAAAAATGCAATGGAAGTGGCTCCATGTGAAAAAGGGATTAACAGCACTGAGAAAAATTAAGGATGGACATGGTTTAGCTCAGAGTTTATCACTTGGCTTTGATCCCACATATCAGAGAACACCAAGAGGTGCAGCATGTTACAAGATAAGGTGTTGATACTCTGAGCTCATTCTCACTTTAGGAAACTCAGAGAGGTTCTGCCTCAGTAGGAGCAGGATCATAAACTGCACATGTGGTAGCTGAGGAGGTTTAAATATTTACAGTGCCTTGGCTGCAGATGTCATTAAAATCTTAAGCCGATGCTTTTTGTGTATTTCTTCATTACTAAAGTATGAACACTCTGCTCTCGTTACAATAAATTTCAACTTCATTTGGTTTTTCTCAGTTTGCTCTCAATAATGTGTTGGCATGGAAAATTTTTTTTTAAAATCCATCCATTTGATATTAGAGTATTAAAACATCACTGGGTCATAATTTTATGGTTATGTTATATGCACAGTTTCAGGCTTGTCACTAAAAGCTCAGAATTGCAAACCATTATAATTGCAAAGCAAGTACAGAATTGCAAATGAGCAGAGAGTTTCAAAATAGAATGGTTGAAATTATAATGATGTTGATCCACTCAGTGTCATTCAAATAAATTCTTTAGAAAATTCTATTCCATTTCCAAAAGTAAAACTTTTTCCTCTCACATGCATTATTTGTCCTTTTCACTAAGCTGAACAATCAGGATTTTTTTTTAGGAAGCCAAAGCATTTCCAAGTTTGTATGATATTTGTGTCATAACAAAAATTTTGGCTTGAGATTTAGGCAGAAGCCTGCAGCGATGAGAAAATTGAAGACTTGTGATCCTGTGCTGCTGACATGCTCTGTGAAAGGATGGCTCAGTTGTGTGGCTGGGAATCAGCCAGCACTGTGCTGAACCACATCAAAGTGCAAGAGCATGGACACAATTACTCGGCCAGCTCTGCTGGGAATTAGGAAAGCTCTAAGACAGGTAAGGATAAGGATGGCTGTTGGAAATGTCTGAATAAAGGCCATTTGCTTAGACACTCAACTTGTGTGGATTTCCAGCAAACCTAACTACAAATATCTAAGAATCTGGCACATGAAGACTAAGAAATAAACACAAATTGTTTTCTTTTGGACAAAATTCATGCCTTGAATCAAGCAAGCAGAAGGTGCTGTGCTCACCTTTCTGATAGAAGAGTATTCCCCTCACATGACACTTCTACATCTTGGACAAAGAGAACAGAGCAAAAGAAAGAATTCCAACTCTTTAGCTCAGGTTTCGTGGGGGGCGGGGAGGGAAATGAGTCAAATATCACAACAGGGGAAGATATACCAATATTTCCTCATTTTTTCCAATAGATCAAGCAGTGTCCATACCTACGTACACCTCAAATTCATCAGCAGGTGACTGACTGAGAGTGTAATAATCACCAGAACTTTGACAGCTTCAGATTTCCTGAGCTGGCAGCATTTTTGGATTATTTGCTGTCTGGTCTCCTACAGATCACAGCATCTTAAATATCACAAGAAAATTTAATTAAATTAAATACCTCCTATTAAAATAATTAATGCCTCAGAAAGGAACCCAAGACTTGTCAAGCCAGCACAGGCAGAACACTTCTGCTGCATCAGGTAGTTTGTCTTCAGCCTCCCAATTTCAGGCATTAACCACCAGTCTTAACAAGCTGTGTTTCTCCATCTGGAACAGGTGTGCTCTAAGTCCTAAATATTGATTCCTAAGTAATATCAACTAAAGAGTTTTCTACTGCCTGCCATTATTTCTCTTTTACACTCCAAGGCAGCCAACTCTTATTTACTAATTCTGCAGTTAAAGAGATTAGGCTGCTTAGTCTGAGGCCTTTCTTTTAGCACTGTCTCTGGGTTTTTCTGAGACACTTGTAAAAAGTGGCCTCCTGAAAGGCAGGAATACAGCACTGCCACATGAAAATCAGCAGAGTCACAGAGGCAGGGATGAAAGGCCCCCCTTTCTCCAGCTGCTCCCTAGCTTTGACCTGGGGGTGCCCATTCCCAGTGGGGCTTTCAGATCTCTTCCAGAGCCAGTCTGCTTTCCCAGACACTTCCCTTGGCTCTGCACGTGTGGCCTCCACCCCTTCTCTGTTATCAGAGGCGATACAATGGACTTGGAGATGGATGATGGGAATGCTGAGCAGCACCAGGCAGAATCTCTCTCCCCTTGGAACTCAGTAATGTCTTACCATTGACTTGCACTTCATGAAGTCTGACAAACAGCTTACTTTTAATTTATTTAACATATGCTTTAATTATCTAGTTTTGTACTTTTTTATTGGTGAAATGCCATCGGATACTGAAGATGACTTTATGAAATTGAATTCTATTCTTTCAGGCAGGTATTAAGCAAGTACAGAATCATTTCAGAGATTTCCTGTTATCGATTACACAGCTATCCTTAGGTCTTTTTATATTCAGTTCTTCACGAGGCTTTCTACTCCTGTGTTAAGAATAAATGCAACATAACCAATCTGTGAGTAACTGTTTTTGTTCTACTTACTCTCTTATTTCTGGAGTTTCTAAGCTTTTACTTTGTTACAACTCACATAAAAATTTAATGTCAGCTGATGGAGACTTCCCTCAGCTTCTTAGAAATCCGAGATGAATTGTATTAAATTTAAAAATGTGAAACACAGCTCCTTTGGGGTGGAAGGTTTAGCAGCACCTTGATGAAATGCAAGTACATGCTGCTACTTTTTGAATGCATTTGCATACAACCCTTTGAATACCTCTATCTTCCCTTTTTTTATTAACCTTTTTTCTCTCCCTACAGCAGGCCTGAGTAGGTTAGGAAAGACAATCCTTTCTGAAACCACTGTGCTGGCAGCCATTGAAAAATACTGAGTGCACTGGTGCCACACCAGAATTTTCCATCTGTCTTCCAAAGTCCTCCTGCTGGAACTCTCACTGACAAACACAGGGTGGGTGGGGTTGCTATTCTGGACAGATGTGACTTTCTCTGACTTAGTAAATTTTGGGGAGATCTAAGTTGGTGGATGAGATTATTCTCAAAATATCTTTTATTCTACTTTTAGTTTCACTCAGTCAAAACCATTCAGAGATAAGAACTTGAATGAGAAGTAGAAAACCTACTATGTGCCAATCCTTAAAATAATTTTCCTTTGTTAACTTTCTAAAAAGGAAAAGCTGACAACATCCAACACAGTGAGAAACAGCAGCTATGCACTGCAGCCATACTTTATAGCATTTTTAATAGTTAACTGTGGATTCAGCACCCCTAAAATATTATCATTCTGGAGCCAAGCAATATGATGCCATTAAAATTCTTTATTCATTTATTTGAAGTTGTTTCACTGACTTATTCCATTGCCATCTAAGCCATTACAATATCAATTGCAGTGTCTCCCAGTTATGATGTTACGGTAATTGCAGCCTCATACGTTTCAATTTTTTTATGCTCATTTTGGTTGCTTCACACAGCCCCTCTCCTGATGTTAACTGCACTGTCTCAGACAGTTTGACTCACACAGCAGCCATTCCAGGGATACATAACTGTAGTTTATTGGCAGTACCTGGACTTAGGCCTGCCATTTACATCAAAATTAATTCAAGATCATGTGAGGCATATGAAGAAAAAATTCATTATATTGACAGTAATTCCACTCTAAAGCATTTGAATTACAAGTCTATTGTAAAGGAGGAGGGGAAATCACATTCCAGACCTTCAGCTACAGCACATTTACAAACAAACAAAAAAAAAAAAAAAAAAAAAAAAAAAAAAAAAAAAAAAAAAAAAAAAAAAAAAAAATAATTCCAGAGTTCTCTAAGTTTTGTAAAACATTTCATTAGACAGATGCCCTTAGGATTGCAAGTACATAAATGAAGTATTTTTATCATATTTCCTGCCTTTTTACTGTATGAAAAACCTGAATGTTCTTCTGCTTTTCAAAACATTTAAAATAAAGCTTAGCCCCAAGTAGCCCAGAAGACCTCCAGAGATCATGGAACCTGGTGGGCTCTGCTTCCCTGCAGCAAGGAATGGTGAAATCTCAGGTATCGTGTCCTGGGAAGGGAGACGGACCAGGAAAGTCTCATGTCTGAGGGACCCTCACATGCTGTGCACACAGCAGGGCCCCTCCACCACCTCCCAGGGAATTCCTGCCCTGGAATCTCCCCCTCACCCTGCTCCTCCTGCATCCCACACACCTTAGGGAGGGAAACAGCCATCTGGGCTCTAAGAGAGAGGAGAAAATCCTGCTTTTATTCCCCAAAGCTGAATAACCTTTACACACAAAAAAACTACATCTTACTTTCAGAACCGCACACAAAAACATCCATTTATGCCAATAAGTGGCCACTCAGCAGTACAGAAGGGAAAATCATATTTCTGTGGAATGAGGTAAGTGTAGAACAAGAACTTTGTAATTGCCCTGTCTCGCCTGACTCCAACTCTGGGTGCTCTTTCCCATACCAGACATCAATATTTAGAAAAGACAGATCAATAAAAATGAGGGTCAAATGTTCATTATGACAACAATAATCAATAATCACATTGTTGACCTGGGAATACAATTTTAAAAAATTAAATGCAAGAAACTCTTAGTGCATCACTCTTTTTAATTAAAGTGCTTACTGCTGTGCTCCTCCAATGCCATTTATCTGAATTGTCAACTCTTTTTACAGAATTACAGAAAAAATATGACCCATTTGTAGGTTTATCTGGAGTTTAAAGACACCATTTCAGTTGGTAGCAAAGAAATAACTAAGGCTAAAAAAACCAAAAGCAGCTACATGAAAGAGCTCTAATATCCCAATAGATTGTTTTATAGGTTTTCTCAAAGTATACAATCACTCTTTTTGCCTTGTCCTCTACAAGTGGAAAAAACTCTAATAAAGAAAAGATTAGACATGAAATAAAGGAAATGATTTGTAGCCAACTATGATGGCTATCTTTGCATGATAGGTACTTTCTTAGGGCTTTTCTCCTGTTCTATTTTACCATATTTTCTAACTTTTTGCTAGGTCAAGCAGTTTAAATATGCTTTATCACATATGTCTCGAAGTAAGAATAAAACACATTAGGAATACTATGCCAATTTTGATAGGCTTGGTTTAATGTAGTATTTTAACCCAATGGAGAAGACTGATGCTCACACATTACAGACATGGAACAGTGCAGAGTTATCAAAAGGTGCCTGAAGAGAACCAGGTGAGAATTACAAAGTGAAAAAGTGAGAGTTATAAAGTGCAGCAGCAAAACAGCTCATATGTGGAAGAGGTCTAGAAAATCTACAGTCTGTTTAAGAGAGAAATGATGGAAGATGTTTACAATTATCTAAATTATAAATTGTTTTCATAAGAAACTCGGTCCAGAGAGAGTTCCTGAATAACAGCATAACCAGGTTACTACTACATGACTTTATATTCTAAGCACACTGGCAATTATTCAAACTAATTACTTAAATGTTTCTATGTTTCTGTCTTTGAATGCAGACACCCAAGGTCTATTTAAGAAATATGGGGAGAAAAATCTGTTTCAAGAGTGAAAACTCCTAGCTTATCCTGCAGACAACCATACAATTTTCTTTTTCCTATTACCATGTCCTTTTCCAGCAAGGACAGGAAAATTACATCCTCCAGGTTTTTGGGCTGCAGTACTCTCTGGAGGATATCTGAAAATGGATACCTATTTCCATTACACTCTACACACAGGATTTTACCCAGCTTGCTGTTTTTCATGCCCTCATTATTCACTAACCCCACGAGCAGGACAGGGGTCCCAGCACTGCAGACTGGGAATACCAAGGAGTTCTGCCTGAACAGAAAGGTGCTCTGGGAGAGCTGCACTCTCACTTTTACCTTCACACAACCCTGCTCCTCTGCTCCCTTTGAGGGTGGATACGTTCATCAGGTTCCTCAGCTTCCCTCCCTAAACTGGCTGCCTGCTTTCAGGGGCAACAGTCCCCTCTCTGCACCAGTGTAAAATGAGTTTTCTTTAATAGTCCTGAGTACTTGCAGTGGCTGAACCAATTTGTCCCTAGGTAAATTTGGCTAATAAAGCAGTTTAGTAGTTCAGCAAGTTCAGCACATACTTCAACCAATCTGAATAGGAACACAAGTTCATACTTCCCCCCTTTCTCTTTTGGTAATCAAAAAGTCATTTATCCCTTTCTGACTAGACAACTAAGAATTTTTCCTCCCCACTAATACAGCTATTTTCTGGCAGTTGCCTGAAATGGAGGACTTCTAATCAATTTCTGTTAATTTGATGAATATAATCAAATAAATCAAGCATGAAAAAAGAAAA
>WEKY01051276.1:149129-159321 GCA_013390045.1 Picathartes gymnocephalus
AAAAAAAAAAGACAAGATGCATCACTCTAAGTGCAGGGCCTTAAAAGCTCATTTAGTCTGGGCACTCTGCCCACCAGTGAACTGCCGAAAGGGGAATCAATTCCATGCACCTTGGTGATGATCTTCTCTCTAAAAAAAGCCCTTTCTGTGAGATCAGATGTTGTGAAATAGTTGCAGCTCTGTTCTAAATGATGAAATCATGTGTTATTTTTTCAAGTGCTGGTAGGCCTGCATTATCTGCATTTTCAGCTCACTCCTAACTCAAAACACTATAATAGAGATTCCCAGAGTTGAATATTATTATCACAGAGATGTTCTAGCTGGAGGAAGGATGAAAAGGTTAAATGAATTAATTGGAAACACCAATGGCAGATAATGGGATAGAGGTTCAGATTTCCTAATTATATCTGTTGCCAGTATCTTTAGGATAAAGGAGATGGGAACTAACCATCTCAAACTTGCTATCCACCCAGAGGTTTGGAGTTTTTATTATTGTTATGCTTGACCTTACAAGCTATGAATGAACTCCCATTTATTGGTATATAGCAGATATGTTCAGACAAACACAGAAGGTGAATCACCACAAAGTCCGGTGGAAGAAACCCTGCTCCTGAAAGATGCAGATGCATTAAAAACAGCAAGTTTGCTGCTGCCTACAGGAGGACTCGTGGAAGAAGATGAGCCGTGGAAGGGCTGGTCTTTGGTGTGTGCCGCTGCTGGCACATGGCTGCAGAGAGATCCAGCGTTTCAGGAGGCTCATGGCAGCAAGTCACAAGCGACAGCAGCCCCTCCGGGCTAATCTTTGTGTAAGCTGATTAAGTGAGGTTGTTCTTTCATCTCTTCTTGTGCCCTCTAGGAAAATCTGTAACGATGTCGGCTATTTTGGAAGCAGTAAACAAACGCCTTCATTTGCATCACAATGCAGCTGGAGTTGGGAGCAATTCCGATGTGAATTGATGGCAGAGTGCAGGGCACTGAAGGCACTGAACTGTAAATCAGGGCTGAGCTACAAATCAGGGGCTGCAATGGCACACCGAGGGCTCAGGTCCCCAGCAGGAGCCAAGGGAACAGTGGGTGGTCCCTCTGGAGCCTCAGGATTATGTGGGGAGCTGATATCTGAGGGCTCAGGAGGGAAAGCAGCAATAAGCAGGAATCAGGAAGGCACTGGCATTCCACTGAAGAGTCACTGAGGACTCCCCAGGAGTTTGTCATATTAGTTCATGCCTTAAACCCAAAATTTTTGTTCCTTTTAGGACTTTGAACACAAGCTTTCACATGACATGAGACACCCCCAGATTCCACACAATGGCACAATAACCTAAGAGCTCTATGGCCAGGACAGGGCACAATTCCAACTCTAACCTAAACAGGAAAGATAAGAGGGCTGTTAAAGTGTCATCAGCAGAGAATATATGAACGCTTGCTCAACTGCTATTGACTGTAGCTTAAATTATCCAGGGTAGTGATATTTCACCTAAAAAAAGGGAAGTACCACAGGAAAAGCTGTAACAGGTAACAATCAAATGTTCATATGTAATCCACTCAAATCTCAACAACAATGTCTTCTGAAAACGCTTCACAGTGTGAGTTTCAGTATAAAACAGTTCCATCTCTTGTCTAAAACTTTACATGAAACCCAAGAAAGACATGAACAACTTCGGCTAGCTAAAATTATTCACCAGGAATGAAGAAACCAGTATTCTGTGAGAAAACCTGATCTCAAACCATAAAGATACAACCCGGAATAGGCAAAAAGCTTTGATACAGAATTCTTTGAGGGAGAACTGAACAAGAGTTGTCTTTCTTCTCCTTTTTTGCTGTTCCAACAGGCTTCTAAGTACCAAAAAATTCAAATAGCACTATATTAGTACCAGATTACTTGTATGCATTAATGAATTTGTAGAGGTCCTGAGATCTTTAGCTGATCTGAAGGATGCTCGTTCTTCTAGATGAAATAATATGCTTAAGGATACAACTAATTAATCTAAATATAGGAAATAACATTCAGTATTAAGGAAGGATCAGGAAAATGGAACACTTAGCAAGGTCACCTCCTGCCTAAGTTTATTCAAGATTTTGCCATTTCTCGAGAGGATCAATAGACATTTTAAAAAAGCAGCAGATGGGGAAAACCTCCACAGGCCCTGTTAACAAAACTGACTGTTTTGGTTAGTCCCAAGGCAACAGAAGAAAGGAAACTAACACAAACATAAATTAAATACAAATACAAACTCTTCTCTGTCAGAGCTGTGCCATCAATTTAGTCAGAGCAGCCTTGGGGAAATCAACTTCTTGTCAGTCAGTATTGGATAGTTTGGGAACTCCATTTGATCATGGTGCAGTTGGAGAAGCTGAAATCATCATCTACCCTTTAAAATGACAGGGAGGCTAGTTAATCATCTGCTGACTGCTGCCAAGGGCCCAGACCTTGACCAGCACTCACTCAAAATGTGCATTTAAAAAATAAATGGGAGATTAGCTGGATGGAAGGCACTGCAGAAAGAACCAGATTCATGCCTGGCTTTGCAGATCCTGCACAGGACGAAAAAACTTGAATAAAACTAGGAGAGAAGCTTTCCAAGAAATGTCCTGCTGGTTTTCATTTCCAGATGCTTACTTTGGAGACTTATTATATGAGCAGCATTCCTTTACCATCTTCCAGAGTGACAAACTGGGTTTCCTCAGCTAAGCCTTCCATAGCAATAACACACTGAACAAGCAGGTTCCTGGAATTCCATATTTCACCTCTTCCAGGGTTTAAAATGGCTGCACCTACTGATCAAACTGTATTACAAACATTGTTTTGCTTCTTTTACTGAAAAAGTATAAAGTATATATGCAACTGCTTTACAGTTCTCCCCCTAAACTTCCACATCAAGTGCATTGCTCATCTATTTTGAAATATTCAAAATTAACAAACCCACAATCTCTTTCCCAGCCTCATTATATGTGGTAAACATTTGATAAAGGCCTGAGCAGTAACACTGATTCTGAACTCAGCTTGCAGAGATTCCAGGACCTTAGGACAATTCTCTATTCCCAATCTCTCTTATGCAAAACAAGGACAGAGGAAAATTTTAAGAGTGCATTTGGGAAGATAAGTCTCAGCTACATTAATTCAAAGTTTGTTCAATTTTAATTACAACATTTGAAATGAGATAACACCACACCATAGAGAGGAACTGTAGCAATGTGCCAAATGTTTTTATAATTCACCACAATATCCTTACATCCTGCTGTTCAGCTTACAGTGACTTTTCCTTTGCCAGCCAGTAATACCACTCTAATCACCTACTATATTTGAATTTTTCCCCTAAGAACTATATATTTGATATTATTAGCACTCTTGTACAGAACTGTAATAATAGTTCCATTTCTTTAATTTAATTTTCTACCTAGGAAAAAGGTATTTGAAAGTGCAAAACCTTACAATAAATTCCAAGAATTGGGAGTTCAGAATGAAAACCCCCACCACAGAGAATTACTTGCTCAGTCAGTGAATTATTTGCACATTTCTGTGGGGCCTGAACACCAGCAGGGCACCAGCTGTGATCTATCAGGGTGATCTACACGACCATGAGACAAAGGGTAAGAGAAAAACATGGACAAAAATGAGAAAAAAACGCAAAAATAAAGCAAAGGAAATGCGTGTTCCCTCTGAGTTTCCAAACTGCTCAGAGGAGAATGAGGCATCAGGATCCTGGAGATAGTTCTGCCCAAATTCTGTTCTAGTTTCCAAGCTATTGCAACTTCCCAGTATCACTTATCATTTCAAGCCTGAGAAGCACCTTTTGAATTTATAGAGCCTTGAGGAATGATGGGTCTTAACTGTTCAAAAGTATTGCCAGGATGAGGAGGCACAAAAATTGTGCTTAATTGCAAAAATTTCACAACTATTTCACTGATTTCGGGGGGGATTTTCAGTATTGAAATGTTGCAATGTTAAATGACTTCTTACAAAGGAAGTAAAAGATTTGTACAGTTCTTGGTGAAAAATAATACGTTTGACAAATTTGAAGGGATATAAATCAGGACAATAAATATAAATGCATGGTGTTTTTGTCTTTCTAATGGTGTGGCCCTAGTATTGCCCACTTTATATTACAGTCTACTTTTAAGTCCTGCAGCACAAACCCAGATTTTAGTACTTTACCACTTACAATTCAACCTGCTGAATTCACTTCCAGTGAAAAGCTCTTTGGGCTGCATTATCAGTTAGAATCACTTCTTGGAAATATTATGTGATCTATGAGGCACTGCACATTGTTTCTGAAATACGAGCTATCTCTTAGGTTCCTTGCAAGATTTTCTCTCTTTTTCTCAGTAGCTAAAGCACTTTGCTTTAGATTTCTGAGATTACTGCCTCAGTCCTGAAATAGAAAACACTGATCTTTGTTCCTAAACTGGCAGTGTTTCTCTAAACCTTCTAAACTCAATGTAAAGACTCAGCCTAAAAGGATGTCGTGTTAATTCCTGACACTGACTAAACTCATTACTCTGATACATAAAGTAGGGAAAGGCTTAGACCTTGCTTCTTCTGATTTTTTCTTTGTTAATTAGTCCTGTTTATTACACAGGTTTTCATGCACTCTGAAGTACAGCTGGGAGAGACACTTTCTATCTGGTTAAGCTTTTCTTATTCTCTTCAGCCTTAAGTCATCTCCACTGATGTCAGTATAAGACTCACTTAACTTCAAGCACTGGATTTGTTCCCTAATTATCCAAGGCCTTTAGTTCAGTTGCATCATTTTACGCTAAAAGGCTCCGTTCACTTTATATGTGCTGCCAAATCCAGCTGGCTCCAGTTCTTTAAAATAAAGGTTATTTGTCTGAAATGCACCTTCTCCAATTTTTACTTCTCAAGGTGCCTGAGAAGAGGTTAAATATTTACTTTTAATAACAAGAATTGCCAGTCCTATTAAAATACTCTTGAGAAGTTATTCAAAGAGTCATTTTACCTAAAAAGAAAAATTGAAAATGTGTTTCTGCCATAATGCAGCAAGGACACATTTTCAGATTATTAGTACCAAAGGTACATTTAGCTACAACACCTGAAATTTATTAGGACACACGCTGAACAATATTTTCAGCTTGAGCAAATAACTTATTGCATATGCTCATATTTTTTAAATACCTGAGCAACCTTATGTTACATAAATATAGCTCTCAGCTAGTTGTCTTCCTCAGGATGAAATGTAAATGTATTTCTCATTACACTAATGAAGGCAGTGCTTCAGTGCATTTGAAGGGTTGCCAAAATGCCAATACAGGCATTGAAACAAAATCATTTGTCAATAGCATGAGACAAGGGCACGGCTGTTATTTGTAATGATAAATGGGTAGAAAGTCCTTTAGTTCTGTCCAAAATCCTGATAAAGACTTACTCCAGAAACATCACACGGCCCTCTCCTTCAAATCCTACCAGGGGTTGGGTTGTGGTGTTTGATTAGTAACTTGGGGTTTATAAATAGAAACTTTTGGGCAAAGTCAACTGAGAATCACAGCCTAACTATTTCTACCTAAAATTTCCTTGTAATTATTTGGCAACCTAAAATTACTTTCTGGAAATATTCCAGTGAAAGGCCAATATTTAACAGGAGTTAGGAGAGTTTGCTGCTCCTGGATTCGATTTTCTACATGCAAAACAGCAAATAACTCCTGAACTCAGAACTGCGGTGAAACACCGTGGGGTTCTTTAAATTGCAAACCATTCTGTACCACTGGTTTTGCCAAGGAGTGTTTTCAGGATCATTAAGTGAGCAAAATTCCACAAGAACTTAGGGTAAATATGGGTTTTATTACTAATGGTAATAAAAATGGGTACCATTAATTACTATTTATTACCATAAAGTGCAAAACTCCATTTCATTTCCTGCTAGCACTGGACAACGCAGCCCTAACCATTTTTTTATACACTGGGTGCAATTTCAACCCTGACAAAGTCTGAAGTCTTCCATTCACCATTTACATACTAAATTCACCAAGAGGATTGCTGGAAACACTTTCTTATTTTTCCCTTTTCTGCAACAGTAGATAAACTTCTGCAAGAGGAAGAGGAGGAAGAGAAGAGTTACCTAAAAGGGATTTGTCAACTACAGTAATTATGAGGGTGCTCAGGCTCATCATTTGAGCCCCAAATACCTTTACAAGGAAAATGAAAAATTATAACTAAAATTTTGTGTCTATAATGCCTATGTTTACTATTTAATATATGTATCTTGTAATAAATCAAAACATTGAGATATCACCTAGAAAGTTTACTGCAAAACAACAATTCCTACTTTGATTGAATGATATCAGTTCCAGCTCCCCTTGGATATATTTTACCCAGGCATAAAAGAAACTGAATAGAGTTTAAAAGGGATCTCTCTTTGAGAAGTAATTTAATAACAAATACCCGTGTCGCAGTAAAATTTCTGCTACTCAAATAATGAGTGGCCTCCCAGTCTTTGCACAAATACCTGGTACCACAAAGAGAAACAAGACCCTTATATGAAATAACTTAAATGCCAATTAATTTCTAACTTTAAAATCCAGAGATGGATAGAGGCACTGGCCTGACGAAAAATCCAAGATAATAATGGAAATACACTGATTTACACATAACTTTACAAAACCATTCACCTGCTCTATAAAACATACTCAGTACAAACATTTCCTGTTTGGTAGGAGGCTGTTATTAAACTAGATTGGTATTGACAGCTCTCTCTGTGGAGAGCCATTATAGGTGAATTATAGTGACAGTTTTTGTTGGGATTGACTGTCATTATAAAGTGTCTTTATTTGGTTGATTCAAACTCCCTGAATCTCCCACTCCATCACATTTTTCCCTGTTGTTCTCAGTCTCAGCTTAAATATTTTGAAATAATTTAAGCAACTTATCCCCAGTAGGAAAAAATTATCTTTTCTCATTTTTAGAAGAGTCAGTATAAAAGTGCAGTTTTGGGTTGCTTTTAACTTGTTTTTAAAAAGAGAAACATGGACATGACACCTTGTTCTCCAGGATTTTCTGCCACTTAACATTTGTAAGGACCTGCAGAGAAACACAGAAATGTGTCATACAGAAAATGACAAAGGTGGCAACAAACTGGAAAATATCCTTGTCAGCCGTATTTACAAGTCCTACCAGTCTCCCTCAAAATTTGCATTAGCACCTTGTCAGAAATGTAGCATTGAAAGATCTTTTTAAAAGTCCATCTTTCCTGCAGAAAACACCCTGTCTTCTTTCATTATTTACAGACATTAAAAGATGTTATTCGAAATGAAAAAACCAAAGAATGGCAATTTCATCCATTTTTAAATTAGCTTACTATTATTTTTTCACTTTCTCCCAACCCCCCATACTTGATCTATGATTCAGTGCAATCCCAAGGTTGTGCTTGTGCAATTTCATGTGGAGGAACTCTGCTTGCACAAAACTGTGCAGCTAGAATTTCCTTAAAATATACAGCCCAGAAGATGTGAATGAAGCACAAGTATGAGACATTATTAATGTTACAGAACCTATACCATACAGCCAGCAGTTCCTGAGCCTCACTTGGGCCCAGCTCAGGCTCTTATAAAGATCTAAATAGCAGCATTCCTCTATTTAGAAAGAGAGTTTATAATTAAGCTTTCTACATGTAGAAGCATATTATGAAATAGCAAAATTAGAAGTTTTAAACCAAGTTATTTCAATGTGGTTTGCTTGAATAAGGAGTAATCTCCCCATTCAAGATCTGCACTGGTGTCTTTCAGCAGACACTTCCTGAGGACTGCAGGGGATGAAACTCAGAGCAGCCCTCCCCTGTTCATCTGGCAAACAACCTGCAGCTTAATCTCCCCTGGCTACAGGCAGGAAAACATAAAACTTCGAATTAAATCAGAATGTACTAAGCACCGAGACAGTCTGCATTTGCCTTTTCTCCTTTTCAGCTCTCCCAGGAAAGACTTCACACTGAGCTGCAGAACTGAGTTTTCCACAGGTCACCCCTGAGCAAAGAGCATTTCACATCGCCAGAAATCGGAAATTCAGATTAGTCCGTGGGATTTCAGTTGCCAGGTAGAAATTTGTCGATTGCCCTGAGGTTGTTTATGCAAATCCCTGGCTGTTCACACAAGTGGTACGAGTGAAGTCAATGACTGCTTTGGCATGGCAAAGGGAGCACCATTCAGCCTCCTAAGCCACATTTTTTTTAAGTGGAAGGGAACCCACAATTCTCTCTCTATTGCACAGATCCTCTGCAGATCAGCACAACAAATAATTCTCTTTTAGGGGGATTGAGACCTTGTGATGAGGGAAAAAAGTAGGCTGTACCATTCCAAGGACAAGAGTTCACAGTCATCTTCCCTAAGGCAGATCCCTGCAACGCACACTGTTTGCAGAGTGAGGGATTATGAGTTATGGATCTGGACACTGGTGTCCTGAAAATGGCTCATTAAATAAAACAATTTTTAAAAACGCAAAAAAAGCCCCACATCAACAAACCATGTATGTTCATGCCATCAATAAAAGGAAGGATTCGGATGTTAATTATTTAGAGCAGACACATCACTGAACTTCGGTGACAATCGGCAATACCTTCACACAGGGATTTTCAGTAACACCCTCTGATATTAATTTAAGGTATTTTTAAAATGATCACCTGTCCCACCTCACGTTGCCTTTCTCCCATCTCATCTCATGGCAAAGTGGGAAATCTGTATTTTTCTTGTTAAGTTCATGAACCAGTCTAGTCACAGGGACTAGATAAATAGAGGGACGAGACGAGGCTATCAACAATTACTTTCCCACCAGCAGAGATCTGTACCTCCTGACAACTCAGAAATAAGGCCCTGCCCTTAAGTTAACAGCACTTTCAATAAACCACATACTAAGCATTTACTGAGGATTCTGATATGCATGAATACTCTTGGCAATTCAACTCTCCTGTCTGACAAACACTCTGCCTGAGGGAGAGGTTATAGGTGTAATATATATATATTTTAGATTGTTTGTGTTATGTAGAGCCTGCCCAGGCCCACGCTCTTCCCTATCCAAACATCTTCACAAACCGTAACTGGATGGAACAAATGAGAGCATGTAGCACATATTGTTAGCATTTGATGGATGTCCATGAGCCTAAGTGAAATGGATTTATGGTCTCAGGAAATTTCCAGCAGGCCAGAATCCAAGCTGTAAAAAGCCATGACCACAACGAGTACTAAGTAGCTAGCTCTTGCCAAGAGGCAAAGGCTAAGCAGGCTGCAGTCCCTCAGCCTAAGGAGGCTATGGCAGATCTCAGGCAATCAGGAGAACATGCTCCTTGCTGCTAAATGCACCATGTAATTATTCAAATAAATCCATGAGGTTTTATTTTTATGGTTCCAAACTTAATTTCCCCTTCGGTTTTCAGTGCTGCACGTTGCAGGTACTTCCCTTCCCATAAAACTCATGCTGGCTTTTCAGGATTCCCCAGCAAAGCAGTCCTGCCAGAGCTGGTTTCTAAAACCTGTGAGGCTACAATGAACATCAGTGTGAAAGCTCCCGAGGAGCTCAGTGCTCGGGAGCAGGGATATTACAAGAGAGGGAAGTGAGGATAAGAGGGCAGATCTAACCCCGAGTTCAGAATCAGAGCTGGGATGCTTTAACACACAATACTGCCAAATCCCTCTGACCCCAGGTGCCAGGAGCAGGAGGCTGATTCAACTACAAAAGGGAATGATAAAAGAAAAGGCAAGAAAAAGGCAAATGAAATGCCTGACCACTGTTCAAGAGATGACTTTATGAACCTGGAGCTGCTGTAGTTGCAGTACAGGGAGCTTTGGAAATAGAGAAGTGAGACAGATGTTTTGATAAGTACAACAGAAAGGTTTGCAGTTTGATACAGAACAGATATTATTTCTAATCATTGCAGGTGCAGAGAGAACATTGCAGCTACCTTTCCTAATTACTTAGCAGTTAAGACACGTTCATTTGAATGCTTAATACATGTTTCTTAAGAAAAAAAATTAAGGTTACTCTTAATAGCCCTGGTCCTTTCCATGATCAAAAGGCAGTTTGGTACCAAGGCCATTTGCTATTAGTAATTATATTTTTTTGTCTTTTAATTAGCATTTCATTAGAAAAATGAACAAACAATTCTAGTTTGCAAACACAACTCTCTTGAACAGCACATAATCCTAGATACAAAGGGAGTGAAAATAAGATGCAACTGATGCACTACTTTGTCAC
>WEKY01051278.1:0-18572 GCA_013390045.1 Picathartes gymnocephalus
TCTCCTTCCTGGTGCCCCACATGAAGAAAGGCATTAAATAATGCCAACGCTCAGGCCAGGCAGGAAATCCCAGGCACCTCCCTGGGGAGGGGAGTTGGCCACTGTCTCTCACAGCAGACTCGGGGTTTGTTGCATCCCGTGCAGCCCTGTGGTGCGAGGCCCCAGGAGAGACTCTGGGGGCACCTCAGGGCCTTTGATGGATCAAGGCCCCCCCTCAGCTGCCTCTCAGGTCAATGTCCCGTGGATTTGGCCTTCCCAGGGCTGGGGGTTCCACAGCCAGTTTGTGTAAGGGAGGACGGGGTCACTGCCCCTGAGCAGAGGTTACAACACACCGAAACTTCCTCCCCCACCTCGGCTGGGGGGAAATCTGTGCAAACCTGCTCCCAGCAAATGGGTCTGGGGCTACGGCCTCCCCCACCCCGAAGCAAGCCAGAGATTATTCTTAGCAGGTCTGCTGGGTCACCTTCTTTTCCTTGTTTACTTGTTTGTTTCAGATGGTTGAACAATAGATTTTCCCTTTATTTAATCTCAGCAGTTTGACTTTCAGTCCAAAGTCCCAGTCAGGTATCTTTAGGGAGGCTTCTTTGGTTGTAGCTTCTTTACACAGTTTATGTTAAAATGAGCAAAACTTTATATCAATGTTTGAGGCATGAACTATTTCAGTCTCTGACAGGAACCTAGTTGAGATCAACTTCTCGGCACTGCAGGATCTTGCAAGAATCTCTGAATTAGTGGAACTCGTTGACAATAGTACCTGCAAACAGCAGTTTTTCTTTTAGTCAGAGAAGAGGAGGAAGAAACGACACGTGAGGGAAAACAACATAGCGGCACCAAGGTCAGTGAAAAAGAAAGAGGGGAGGAGGTGCTCCAAGGCTTGGAGCTGAGATTCCTCTGCAAGCCATGGTGAGGACTATGATAAAACAAACTGTCCCCTAGTAATGCATGAAGTCCATGTGGGATGCAGAGATCCACTCGCAGCCCATGGGAAAAGTGCTAACACTGGAGCAGTTAGAGAAAACTGTAATCTAGTAGGAGATCTGCATAGAGAGAGAGCCCCTGCTTCCAGAAATAGAGACAGCTCTTTCTTCCAAACTAGAGCAGTCTGTCCTTAAAAGACTGCACCCCCTGGATGAGTGACCCACACCACAACAGTTTTGGGAAGACTATTTGCTGGTGGGAGGGAACCCACAGCATAAAAAAACAAAAACAAACAGGCTCCTTTCCCTGAGTGAATGGAAAAGGATCTCAAGTGACAAACTGACCAAAACCCCTAAACCCTGTCTCTATGCACTGTCAGTGGGAATAAGGATGGGCTGGGGGAAAAAAAGGTGTTTTAAAGGCTTATATTACTTCTTATTATCCTCCTCTGACTCTGTTAATAATAAATTTACTTTATACCTTTAAATTTGAACCTGTTTTGCCCTTAGAGTGCTTTTTCTCCCAGTTCTCCTCTCAACTCATGCTCCCTTCGTTAATTTTTTCCCTCTCCTCTACCTAACTGTAGCAAGGGAGTAAGCGAAGATTTTTGTGAGTGCCCGGCATTTGGGTGGTGTCAAACCACGACAATGAATTTTCCAGAAACACAAACTTCAGTTACTTTTGCCAGCTACCCTCATTTGTTTAGATTCCTAGTTTACTTAACACTGTGTTTGCCCTTATGTCACTTCAACAACAAAACATCTCTGAGCAGTGATGTTTTGCTGGATCAGAAAGTATGATTTACTTGACAAACTAGAAGATACTTTAAAAACATGCTAGAGTGGTGCATAAGCCTTAACCTCTGTGTTTACCTACAAGCATAAGTAAGCTAAAACATAACTTTGCAAAACTGCAGGAAATTTCAAGAAGTGTCTGAATTATCTTGAGGCATGATTCAGCGAGGCAGCTGCATTTTCTCTTGTCTATAGATGTGATTAAACAGATAATAAGTATGAATTCTCTCAATTTCTCATAAAAGTTATGGTTATCTATGCACATGCCTTTAATCTTTTGCGAGGTGTTGTTTTCTAGCTTAATTCAAATGTGATGGGATCTAACTATGGTTTTTAAGAGCTTTGCTGACTGAGAGCACAGCTGATAGAAAAGGTGTTCAGTAGGTTTAGATCAGGTTTTTGATGTAATATTCACTTTTAACAACAAGCCTATTATTTCTAAAATAATATAGAAAGCAAAAAAAATTACTAAATGCGTGTTGATTTGTCTTAAGCAGATGTACAGGCACAAACTGTACAAATATGAAAGTTGTAATAATCTCACACTCTTCAACCTTTTTCCCTACTTAGTTTTAAAGTGATGAGGTTCTTTTCCCTGTATTACTCAACATCTCATAAGTAAAGTTGGGTTTTTGTAACTCTCAGCACAAGTGGTGGTGGTGGTTTTTTGGTTTTTTTTAATCCTTGTTTGGAAATGAACTGTACATCAAATAACATGTGTGCAGGTCAAAGTCTATAAACATGGATTTTCCCTGTCATGTGATAATGTACTGCATAAATAATTATGTACTTAGAGATTAAAGTGTAGGGAGAACTGTATGCTTACAAGTGCAGTTTCTAGTTCATGGTCAGGAATGTAATTGGACATGCTGATGCTGTTGGGGAGCTAGGTTATCTAGCTGAAACAACCTTCCTACAAAAATTAAGAATATTTGTTAAGCTAAAATGCTATGGGAATATATTTAATAGACACATGCATATCCACATAACCAGATATTGATGTTATTTAATCTAAAACACTTTGTGACCTCATAAGTCACCTGATTACCTTTTTATGTTTTTCTCTGTTCATGATTGTCTTGATATTGGCTGGCTGCCTCTAGTTCATTCCTCCTTAAAAGGGAGGGGGCTGAAAATATGATAGAAAACTTATGGGTTAAGATACAGACAGGGGGAAACTCTTACCATCTTAGGGAAGATTTATTTAATTTATTTCCAAATAAAAATAGATTAAACCAGCTATAAACAAAGTCAAAACTAAAAAATCGATCTTCTGTCCATCCTCCCTTCTTCCTAGGCTTAACTTTCTCCTTCATAAGTCCTCTACTCTCTTCTGTAGCTTCCTCCCCTAACCCACTAGTGGATAAGATCAATTGTTTATGGTGTTACATCTTCCCTACATGGCAAGTGAGCTTTCCCCTTTTCTATTTCGCTCGTGCTTAGTCTACTTGCATTCCACTACGTCTTAATTATATCAAAGGTCTAACGATATTCTCACAACTTCAACTCATTGTGTGACGGTATAAAATGGCATTAGAAAAGATTTCTCTGACATCAGTAACAGTAAACTGTAACAATTTTAAGCAGTTTGTGTCAGTGCTCCAACGTCATTTTTTTCTTCCTGTACATATCCTTCTCCACCATGACAGGTACTTGAGTATCAGAGGATGCTTGGCACTGGAGCTCTCTGTCCCAAAGGGAACAAGATGGGCTTTGGATTCTGCAGTTATGCTCACAGGGACTGCAAACGAGGAACAGTGGTAGAATCTGATTCCCAGAGAAAATGATGAGCATGTATCATGATTTCCTTTTTCAAAGAAAGAAGTGTAGAGTGCTACTCTTCTGGGAATGTCTTTAAAAGTAATTTTGGAAACAAAAAGCATATGATCAATTTCTGTAGAAGGCAGCTGAAAACCATAGGCAGGTAAGACAATAAATTTGTGTGTTTTATACATTTTTTAATTTCAGCTTTTTGAAGGGAGGATTTTCAAATGGTAGGTTCATCAGATTTATCATTGCTTTTAGGAGGAATTTTAAATATGGAACATATTCATTGTATAAATTGAGGATAGTAGAATTTTGCATAGTAGTATTTGACGGTAGTTAATGAACATTAATATTTTCATGCAGTACTTTTGCACTCCTGTTGTGTACATAAAAAAGTGGCTAGTTAGAACACATAAAAAATTAGAATTCATTACTTAACAGAGTTGGAAACTATTTGAAATGTTGCCATCAAAAACCTATCTAGCATAGAAATTACAATGTATTTGCATAAAATGTCCTTGTAGAAGCAACAAGAACCAAGAAATCCAAGATTTTATGTGTAAATTCAAAGAGAGGAACTGCATAAAAATAGCCTATGGAGTTCAAAAAATGCAAAAGAAAGTTGGCATGATTAAATTGCTGAGTCACAGAAAATATTTAATTCAAGAAGACATCATTCAGGAAAGTGAAATTATGTGCTACTGAAGAAAATCGAAGGAGTGACACATTCTAGCAGGTTAAATATAAAAGGCAGTCCAAAAATAGAGTTGGAGAACAACTTTCAAAGAGCATAAAAGCCATTAATATTCTTTCCCAAAGGCAACAGAGGCAGGAAACCTTCACAGATATATGAAAAAAGAAGCTCCCTGAAATAATAATGTAATAGCAGAAATAATAAATGAATAATTTGCATCTTTATTCACTGTTGAAGAAATTGGAAAAGTCATGATTCTTGACTTCTTACAGGGAGAGCCTCAGAAGTCTGATTGTAAGTTGCATACTTGGTAGGAAGATTTACAAAACCGGAAAAGTGAAGAGCAGCAAACTGCCATTATGTTTCTCACTCAAAAATGTGGAAGAATGCTCATTTGCTGATAATTCTGGGATTACAACTCTTATCTGAGATTTAGGACTCCTCCTTAAATTCTCTCCTATGTCTGAGGCCCCTTCAGCTCATGAGGCTGCATGTTAGGTACTTGGGTACAAGGCATTCTGTTTTCTATTTATGAGAGATGAACTACGAGTGTCCAGATGAGACCAACCTTCTCTTGTGATTACTGGCTAAGTACTTTTGTCAAGCAAAGAAGCTCTGAGATAAAGAAATGAAGGGACACTTCTTAAAAAAAAAAGCCTAATAGTCTGGTGGATTTATTACCTAGTAAAAAAATGAGACAGATATTGTAATTTTGAGCACATTTTGGTGAGGGTAGATTTGGCTTATATCTTTTTCTTCTGTTTGGCACTCTATTTCTGCCTGATTTTTCCGTGGATGTGAAGCTGGTGTTAAAAAAAAAGGTCACCATGAAGAATTACATGTTACTATCCTATTAAATTAAGAAATTCTTCATAGAGAAAATTTTACACAAAGCCAGAATTTGGATACTATCACTTTATACACAAGAAGTTTTGAATCATTCTGTAAAATTGACTGTAATCATGAGTCATTTTTGGTAATGGTATTTTCTATAATGGAGTCAATATTAGAAAGAACATGACTCATTTCCTGTCATTTTAGTGGCAAAAAATGGGAAAAACAAAAATTTGTAATCTTCAACACTAAAGGGCTATGGAACACAAAGATATCAATTACTGGCCAATTATTTATATACACATTGACATTTAGTTTGCAAATAGGTTTTTAAATGAAACTTGCTAGGTCTCCACTACGAATGAAACACCATCATGCCCAGGGTTGATATTAAATACACACAGATGATAACAATAGCAGTTTGAGTAATATATATTAAAAAAAAAAAAAAAAAGGTATAGTTTTGAAACACTCCAGTAATAAACAGACACAAGCAGTACTAATTAATGACTGTTGGAAGTACAACAGTGTGAGGAAATAGCAAAACCTCCATATCACACAATGTTACTGTTATCCAAGATTAACACGAAATTTGCATCCATGTAAGTCTTACAGCTGATTATTTAAGTTAAACACTGCACCATTCCCAGACATTTCAGAGTAGGATTGCATATACCTTCATAGAAATCTTCTGTATCACACAATTCCAACAATAACTTTCATTTTGCTTATTTTGTTTTTTTAATAAACAGAATCAGTAAAGTAGAGCAATAATAGGAAATAAATTTGGAAGTACAATAGAAGAAAAAAAAAATTTTAAACCTACTTATACAGCTGGAACATATATTTTTCTCCAGAGCAGCATACCTGTCATTTGTCCTTTATATCTCAGGTTTCTAGATGTTTCTGCAGAGAAGATACTACAGTTCTGAAGGACTCATTTTTTAATGGACAGATGTGGTTTTAAAGACGCAGCTATGTTCACATTGGAAGTGAAGTGAGAGGTGACAGAGGTAGGGCAAATACTATACCAAAAATAACTGCTACAGCAGTTATTCTCGTTTCTGTGTTCTCTCAGCCTTTTGCTATAGAAAGTCATTTATATTGGGAGAATAAAAATTAGTTTCCAAAAATAAACAATCAGCAACATGCTTTATCCTCCAGCCCAATAATCCAAAAGTTATAGACAAGTATAATCACTCTTAAATAGATATAAAAATAATTACAACAAAAAATAAGTGTTTCAATATCATTTAATGTACCATGTCCCGTAAAAGAATCCAATGACGAGAAAGGTGACTCAGATAGGATACTGGGTTGCAGAGCAGTTGCTACTTATAATAAAGCCAACATAAAAAATCAAAACGTTGGAACTAAACCCAGTTGAATTACTTAAAATACTCTTACTGAAAGAAGTAGAGTGCAAAATTAATATGGAGAGGAAAAATTTCATTCCAGACTTTTTTTTCCCAGGTAAAGTGTTCATTATTCAATGGCCTTTGGTTCATAAGACAAGCTTGTGTAAAAAGAACTGATATAGTGAACCACTCACAATTGAGTGGCATTTAGAAGACAAAAAATTAATTAGTGTTCTGCTAGAGATTATTCAAGTAGATAGACTGGGTCATTTATACAGCCTAGAGTAAGATGAATAAGGTAAAGAGAGTTGCAATATATTTCACAAATGATATCACATATGTGAATGCAGGTCACTCCAGCTGCCTAGACCTCTTAAGACCCCAAACCCTCTAGTAGAAAAAGTGAAAACATATTGCCAACACTAAATATAAGGACTAACATCTAAAAGGCCCCTCCTGAGGACTCTTTCCCCAGTAGGAAGGTTCCATTACTCTCCCTGAATTTCCTCAGGTGGTGCCTAACTCACTATTGTAGTGGCAGAGATGTAACTGTTGAGGACTGAATATATTCATGACAGCCTTTAGCATTTCACCTTGCATAGGTGAAAATCTTCTGAGAGCTTTTGCAGAGCCACTGTAACTCCTCATAAGTGCCTTACAGTGTGCCTGCAATTATGAGTCTATCGACTCATGAGAGTAAGAGGAAATTAAATTTGAAATGTGTGAACTGAACCAGACCATATGGACTCCACAAAAATATTTTCCATCACAGGCATACAGTTTTCATCTTCCTTGACAACTGAGAAACAAGTATGTTGGTTCCTATTACCACCCAGGAACTCTATACAAAATGTGCACTGAAAATATGTGAGAAGTTCAAGCAACATTCAGCCTTGCAATCATTGCAAGTCTGAGTCTTCACTGCTCAGAAAGATCACTTTATTTTGTATCTGTTACAGAACTTCTGTAGATTTCCCCAGTAATTTTTGAAGCAGGAGTATATGTCGATTCTGTCTGAAATCTCTGTGTTGTAATGTTTAGATATATAATGGTGCAACACATAGACACTTCAAACTATGCAGGAAATCTTGGACTTCCTTGAGTGTTTTTGTTAAATCTTCTGAATAGAAAGAAAAATAGTTGAAGCAAGTATTGATTATTTCTATTACACACAAGGCAAAACAGAATCAGTTCTCTGAGTAATCATCCTCTCCTTACCTGAGTCACTATGGAGTCACTATGAGCTAGAATACATATTTAAATTAACTAAATGCCTATGCAGGTTATCTGATAATACTAACGGCTTATGAAAATTTTCCCAAGTATACACATTAAAAATGTACAATGCACACTTATACTCCATAATTTAAAAAAATATCCTGAAAACCCCAAACAACACTGGCAAGGATTATAGAATTATATAGAAAATAGAAGAATTTACATTCTATAATGACATTAACAGATTAGAAAAATTCTTAAACAGTAAAATAAAAGCTCCCTAATTTTGCATTCCTTACTTTGTGCCAATTAAAAAGAAAAAAAAAATTAGTCATTCCCATATACTTCATATCAAAACCTTATTTTTACCAACATTAGGTCTGTTCAGCCTGGAGAAGAGGAGACTGAAGGGAGACCACATTGCAGTTACAACTTCCTCTTGAGGGGGAGAGGAGGGATAGGCACTGATCTCTCTGTGGTGACCAGTGACAGGATCCAAGGGAATGGCCTGAAGTTGTGCCAGGGCAGGTTTAGGTTGGATATTAGGAAGAGGTTCTTCACACAGAGGGCGACTGGGCACTGGAACAGGCTCCCTAGGAAAGTGGTCATANCACAGTTCAAGAAATGTTTGGACAATGCTCTCAGGCACATGGTGTGACTCTTTGGGATGGTTCTGTGAAAAGGGCCAGGAGTTGGACTCAATGATCCTTGTTGGTCCCCTCCAACTGAACATATGTGATTATTTTCATTAATTTCTGTATTGACTGTATGTGACAAAAGGAAAGTTATATTCTGCCACCATCAGTTGCACTAATGAGAACTAATTTTGGTGGAGGACATGTGGAAAACAGGGACATTATGAGAGACAACTTTACCAAGGATAAATTTTGCTGGTCCCAGCCTTCTGTTATGGAGAAACTTTGGGATATTGGTGGATGAAAAATTGGAATTGATGTGGCAATGTGTGCTTGCAGCCCAGAAAGCCACCCTTGTCCTGGGATGCATAAAAAGAAATGTAACAACAAGTAGGGCACAACACTGTTAGAACAAGTCCAGAAGATGACATGATAATGATCAGACTGCTGGAGAACCTCTCCTGTGAGGACCGGCTGAGAGAACTGGGGTTCAGTCTGGAGAAGGGAGGGCTCTGGGGAAATTATGACTTTACACTGTATTAAAGGAGCTTATAAGAAAGACAGAGAAAGACCTTTTACCCAGGCCTGTAGTGACAGGGCAAGGTTAATGGTTTCAAACTGAAAGAGTGCAGATTTAGATTAGACTTTTATTGGCTATAAGGAAAGAAATTTTAAACATGAATGTAGTGAGGCACTGGAACAGGTTGCCCAGAGAAACTGCAGATGTCTCATGATTTGAAATGTTCAAGAACAGATTGAATGGGACTTTGAGCAACCTGATCTCATCAAAGTTGTTCCTTTCCATGGCAAGGGGGTTGGAATAGCTGATTTTAAAGGTCCCTTCCAATCCAAACTACTCTGTGAGTCTATGATTCTATTTACATTTTTTTTTAGAGATTGAGAACATTCTGTAGCTTGCAATACAAATGAAAATAGAGTAAATTTTCTCATTTCTCTTTCTAGACTTCAATGGTTACATCAATCTTACTACATCTGAGACGTATACAGCATCCTAGGGCAGCACTGATCAGACATCATGCATTTAAATTTGACATAGCTGTTAAATAGCTTTCCCCTCACCTCCACCACTTCGGTTTCCATGTCTAATCTGGGTACAAACTATAGGTGGGAACTATAATAGATTTGAAAACTGCAGCCTGATTCACCTTTCTGTCATACAGGGAGCTTGGAAGTGTGGTAGATCTAGACACAGGTTACATCTCCCTGACAGTTGCAGTTGAAGGGGTAAGAGCTATGATGCAAGTAATTATTTGTAGTACTGTGTTCCTTAAATAAAACTCTTACCAAGATCCAGTTTCCTGTGGAACAGCAACTAACTCACATGAAAAATCTCTCCAGGGTTTAACTAGACCTGTTAGTGCAACATGTCTGCAGTTCAGTCCCACTTTTGGTAGAGATATCATCCATTACAAATTAGTAAAATGAGATAACTGGATAGCTGTTCTTGAAGGAATCTTTGAATGCTTTGCACGTGCTCTGCATGTCCTGCTCAGGTTAACATTTAAAGGACTTCTGGAGGAGGCTTCCATTGATTCCCTGAGAATTCCCCATAGCTGCAAAATGTCACCTTCAGAAAACTGGAGATGTTTTTAATCAGTTCCTCTCTTGTACAGCTTTTCTTTTATCCTGTGCATTATTTTTCAGTTAATTTTATACACAAATGTTTGTATGGATTTAAAAAATAGAAGTATGACGGAAGCTCAAAAATCAACTGATCTTAATTTTTTAATTATTCTCAATTTTTTTTCAAGGCTATAACCTAAATTTGTTATAACAACAACATAACTATAATATAAGTAATAATAATAAAACCTGTATCTTTATTACTTTGTTTTTTTAAAACTTTAAAATAAGTGCTAATCAGAGGGAGAGACTGCATAGGAGAAAGAAAAAGTGCCTCTGTGATAGCTTCACAGAGACAATGCAGCCACATATATATTCCATACTGCATATGAATCCAAGAAGGTCTTTCTAATATAAAACTTAGAGGTACTCTGTGTGAAAATAAGATAATTTAGGAATCTTTCAGTCTTTGATTTCTTTGAGGCTAATGAATACCTGAAACTGAGGAGAAAACATTAGCCAGAATAGCCTGAAGTTCGTATTTTTGTCCTCTTCAAGATTTAGAATTATATAATTCTTCAAAGCTTAACAGGATATTTCCTAAATTATGTGTCACTTTTTTTTAACTTTTTTGTGGGTTTTTTGTTTCTTTTTTAGGGCATCTCATGCCTTACCAAATCTGCTTATTTCATGGTTGATGATTATGTTATACTGAACATTTTAGAAAAAACTATTTTGCTATTATATGTTATCTATAGATAGAGTTTATTCTCTTCAGTGATGAACTGTTTTATCTCTTAATTACTCCTTCTGCTAGCATTTTTGCTTTTACATCATGAGACAATTCATAGAAATCCTACACAGATGTTCTTATTAATTTTTTTCAATATTTATTTTTACTTTTTTTGATATATAGCTGAGTATGGTAATTTTAGATGGACAACTTAAACACAATGTTAAAACTGAAGCTTATTATTATGCTTATATTGCAATTAATGCAATTGATTTTATTGTTTTTCCAAAGCAACACTTTCGTTCTTACAAGGAAAATCACTCTTCCATTCTTTCACTAAATTTCTAAAGACCACTTGACTGTAACTCTCTCTATTCTGTGCCATATAATCTGTCTGGGATTGAAATATACATACTTTTTATCTGCTGGATAGGTCACATTTTCTTCCTTTAGCTTCTGTTGTGATCACAGCAAGCAAAGATGATAACAGAAAGAGAACAGAAAGAAAAAATCAAGAGCAGTATGAGATGGTTCAATTTGAATCAGGTTGTTCTTCATCTCAGAAGAGACCTTTTTTAATGTTTTTAAGGTTTTCAGTTCTTTTCCCATATTTAAGGGTGCAGTTGACTCTTGCAATTCTAGCCACTCTTTCACCTTTAGCCATCATAATTTTCTTACTTCAATTTGAACTCACTCTGGCTTATGTTTTCAGGGTAAAACCAGCAGTGATGGATTCTGTAATTTGCAATTTTTTTCTCTTTTTGCATCTTCAGTTCACCTTTCCTGTAAAGCTTCATTAGCCCTAACAATTTTTATGATACTTCCAATTAATTATTAGACACTTGGAGACTCAGTGAAATAGTTCCATTTTCCTACTCCCTGACCACTCCAAGTGGGAATATTGGCAATATTAAGAAATCTATTTTGGGTAAAAGAAATAAATTATTTCTCAAAAAGAGAACTGGCCTTTAGAGAGGGAAAGTAAACTGTTGAGGGGAATGGTCTGGAATGAAAGGCTTCAGAAATGCTGTCATAGAACTTCTCAATGAGAATGACAAAAAGTGTAAGATAAAAGAATAATGTTGAGGCTGCAAGTGACACTATGTAGTGCCAAAGCAATGAAGCCTGAAGTTATGGTTTAAAATGTCTATCTGTCATGTCGTATCCTAATATATTCATAAAAGTTGATGTTAAACTTGATGACGCACAGCCTGAAGTATAACAGGTTTAGGTACATCTGTGCACAAGGTTATGCATAAAATGCTAAAAAGGCAGATTTGGAGCTGTGTGCCTGTTTATATCGTATGTACACATGCCCATGCACATACATACATACATGTGTATTTTTTATATGTATGTGTCTTTTTCATTTCTCAGTGAAGTTTAACAAAAGGTTTGGGGGCAGAATGTGGATGACAGGTGAGGAAAGAAAAGCCATACAGCTTTAATATAAAAACAAGTTATTGGCAATATTTCTGAAAACTGTTCTTCATTACACACCCTCACATTATACATGCTTACAATTGTTCATTTGTTCTGCTGTTGAATGTAAGGGTGTCTTAAGGTGACAGTTAAATTAATGTGGTTTTTTTTTTTTCTTTCTAAAATCTTTCTCGGACTATTTTATACTAAGGTGATAATTGACATTTAATTATGGGAACTAGGAGTATGCTAAAGCTATGATAACATGATGATGCCATCAAATGTGTCTGTCAATTGTAAATCCTCAAGAGTTCTAGTAATCAAAAAATTGACTTTACTTGCAAAAAGGTGGAAATTTTCACTAATAATAGCTTAGAAAATGTTCAGTGTATGCTAGTACACTTTAAAATGTATAACCTGACAAAATGAAAGTAATATAATTTAACTTGCATGTAATACAATTTAGTCTTCATTTCTGTTGGCATTTAAATTATATTAGCTAATGTATTTTTATTAATGGAACTCTTGCAGAGTAGCACACTCAGGTATTGAAAAATCAGGTTGCATATTTCTCTGTAATTGTCATTTGCTCGTTCATTTGGACAATAGGCTGTAAATGCACCTCTGACCAGTTTGGCTGAAATTACTATTATTTTTTAAAATAATGGATTCTGCATTCACTTTTTTTTCAATTTTTAAGTATTTATAAACTGAACCAAAAATATGTATTTCTTCATCAATGAGGGAAGAAGCAAGAGATCATATGATTATAATGACATAAACAAATGTGAAATTGAATTAACTTTTTAGAAATGGAAATATTATTATTTTAATTTAATCTTCAGTTTCTTTCCTTTCAAATACCTTCATCAAAGGTATCTCTCTTAACATACTTAATTCTGAAAGTAGCCTGAACACATGAATTGTCAGGTAGTGATTATAGAGGACTGAATACACAAATGCTGCCTTTAGTGGAGGGGATTTTTCTTTGCCTATTTTCAATGGGTTTTTTTAGTTGGTGGTGGTTTTTAAATAAAATCACAACTACCAAAAATTTGTCCTCACTTCCCGCCCACAAAAAAAAATCCCCAACCTACCTTTGTGCTTCAGGGTGAAGTACTTTCTAGATCAAATAAACCCCGTCTCATCCAGAGGGACAGAGAGCTACAGATTTTAAAATAGCTTTCCATAATCTATATGAAACAATTTCTAGGTAATGGAGAGACAGTAGTTTAGTGTTGCACGTGTAGTCGATAATGAATGAAAAATTAACTCAAAGTGCATTCTAGGTACACTTTCAAGACTGTTGCAAATGAATTACACCTTAAAAGACAACCCAAAACAAACAGGGAGCAAAAGAGGGAAGCTTGTCCTCATATTGTAGAAAATAAAATAACTTAAACCATGAATCTCACAGCATGCAATGTTTCCTGAGCACCAAATTAATCTTTGACTATGGGAAAGAAAGACTGCTACTTGCCACCCACTCTACACTATTTAGATTTATTTGGAGTAGGTATTGCATTTGATATTCAGCACTGCTGGTAGTTTCTTTTCTGCTGCATGGAAACAAACAATCACCAAGATATATTGTTATTAGAGAATGTGAAATTACATTTAAACTGAAAGATAATATTCACGGTAGTCTTTAATTTTTATTTCTTGGTATTTTACATGTTGTTTTTGCAGGAGAAAGAAAGCTGAGAATGAGAGATTGGACTTAAAAGCAGTAAATAAATTTTTTTGGAAGTGAGCTTCACTGGATGGTGTGATTTTGGGGCAGCTGTAACAACATTACTGATGTTTTATTAAGCAGTGTTCTAATTTAATCCCAGCTGTGACAGTATTCATTCTTTTCAAGATTTATACTGAGAACTGCTTTATATTTCTGGGTGCAGCTGCATACCAAAAAACATCTATTTATATTTAGCCAATTTTTAACTAAAAATATGGACTGCATTTTACATTCAATTATTACTGCAATTACATATTGTCCGGTAGGAACTGCATTTTGCACTTGAAAGAGATGAATAATACTTGGAATAAAAGTTGAAAGAAAGTAGCTTTAACGACAAGGAATCAATATCATTCTTTAAATAACAATAAAAAAAACCTGAACATGTAAATATATACTATTGTGTAAGTACATATAATTCCTTAAATTTTTGTTGTATGTTATTTAAAGATGAAAGAATTGAAGAAAGAAACGACTGAACAAATAATTACAACTGTCCTAAATTTGCTTCAGAATATTCAAGGTTTATACATCTTAACTTTGTACTCATAGAAAACTTAAGTCATGATCTAGTCTTCATTTAGTTCACCTATTTACAGCCAAAATCTATGATGAATGCTGATAATGATAGAACTAATCATAAAGCAATATTTAAATAACAGCTGAAGAAACTCTGTGGCATCAAATATCTAACACTTCATGCAATTTTAGATTATTGCTGACTATATTATGCGTTATAAACTATTTAGTGAAACTCATCCTTGGCATTTTTGATTGAATGATTATGCTCATGGTCTTGTGTAATAAATTATGGATACTCACAATTAAATATTTTAATATGATAATACAAGATGGGTTGTCAAGATCAAGAATAAATATTAGGTAATCCAGAAATGAAAAAATGAAATTGGTTCCATTCTACTGGTTTTCAGAGTTGTTACCTACTAAAACAGTATTGTTTTAATGGAGCAAACTTACATGTAAAGGATTTATTCCTTGTAAGTAAAACGGGTTAATGACAAATAGCGACTCTGTAGTTTAAGGATAAATTACATCTTATTCGTTGACTATCTTTATTATGATGCTTCCACATATGGAAATTTTTGTGCAAGGCAATCAATATCTGATTTTTGACAATACATTTGGCAATACATTTTTGACGAACAGCATTGTTCTTGTGCATGCATACTTGTTAGTATTAGAATTATAATGGGAGAAAAACATCTGTAGAATAACTTTGGAACTTAATTACTCATATTTACAGATAGTGCTGCCCATGGACTTAAGTGCTGGAGTACAGAAACTGTGGTTCTTGTATTGTAAACAGAATCATGAATATAAATTCATCAGATATAATACTGCAAGTATCAGCTATTTTTACTGAGTCAACAAAAATGCAGCAGTAATAGCACTGGTTATAAACATAAATACAAGTTTGTGTTAATATTTTATCAACTTTTCTATTGTTCGGTCAGAAATGTTTCTTTAGTATTTTATATCTATACCCTACTTCATATTATAAAGGAGTGTTAAAATCCTTAGGCAAGCATAGAAAATTAGCTGCTGAAGTGCTTTTGAAATTGATGTTTCCTAACAGAACTTCCATAACCGAGGGACCTGTAAATAGTGATGATGATACAAAGGGATACACTGAGACAGGGAATTCTCTATAGACTTATTATTCCCTCTTTTCTTTCATTCCTTTTCTGAGTATTCATCTAAATTGTTGTGTCTTTAGTTTTGATAATTTCTTCCTCCTTAAGTCATGGTGCATGTCTGTATTATATAATTCAACATGCTAAATGAACATTCTGTGCATAGTTGGACAATGAAGGAATGAGCGATTAATTTTTCAGTATTAAACAAACAAACAAATGAGGGTCATGCAGGTACAAAACTTTCATAAAGGGTCTGAGGATCTAAAAAGGTCTGAGATCCACATGGAATTGAATTGAATTTGGAACCCCTAGAGGGGTGGATGCTAATACAGAAAACTGATAAGAGAGGATATGAGCTTCCATCAGATTGCACTGAGTATCCTGCATACAACATCGATGTGAAAAGGTTTTATCTTTCCAAAAAAAAGGAGAAAAAACCTAAATTGTTGTTTGCCCTCCAGATCGTCTATTTCTTCAGCCAAAATAGATCTGATAGATCACACATCCCAATATAATATCAGTGGCTTCAGAATTGAAACTCATGTGGCATTGATCTCCTTTGCAGAACAGCTAATGCATGTGAAACCTTATCAAAGGACAGGAAGCAAACTATGAGATGTTAGGTATTTGTTGATTGCCCTTGTTATTTTAGCAGCCCTGGGTTTTCTTCAAGTGCTCTTTTTTGTAAGAAAAGACAACACCTGCAGTGGGGAGAATTTTTCACTATAGAAATTGAAAAAAAAAATGCATCTTGTGATTTAGGAACAAAACCAAATTGGAGGGTTTAACATTTTTTTTGTCAAGTAGTTCTGGCTTAAAAAAAAAAAGAAATAAAAGAAAAAAAGAAAAAAAAAGATAAAACCCTGAGATTACATGCATACATCTCAGTACGAAGCTGAGTCAGGAGATTTAAGCTAGGTATTAGGAAAAGCTTTTTCACCCAGAGGGTGATTTTCGCTAATAGCTCTGCTGCCTGGGGTGCCTTAACTGCGCTGGTCGAAGGCAATCTCTCTGGGGACCTTCTCTGATCCCCAGAACCCTATCGCAGCCACAGAGAGCAGAGCCGATAGCAGCGTGAAGAGCAGGTGACCACCGTGAGGAGAAGTCAAGCGGGGAGGACTCAGCAGCTCTGCATACCAACTAAGATTTATTTAGCTGATGGGGAGAGACTAACTGAGTCAGGCCACCAGGAGTTTCACATAGAAGGATCGAGCCTCCTATGTTCTGCTCCAGGAGACCTCGAAACAAGGCTGACAGGGGGTTTCATACCCCTCAGACCCCAGGGGTGGAGGCACAAACATGACCAATTGGGAAAGCCCAAGGGTGTGGTCCAGGGGTGAGGGACAGGTTACTCAGCAAACGGGAGAACAGGGGAGTGGGGTTACACCTGTGAAGGCCAATGCATAGCCAAATGACAGAGACCTTTCTAGAACTTGGGGCAAGGGTGAAAGGAGAATGACAGGAGAGAGAGAGGGATTCTCTCGCTCGACCAGGGGAGGGGACAGATAATTGACAGGGAGAGTATACAGGGTCCGAACAGGGGTGCATGGAACAAACCAAAATACAATTAACCAATAAACACCGCTGCATCAGGTGATTGGGCACTGGAACAGTCAGTGGTCACAGCACCAAGCCTGACAGAGCTCAAGCATTTGGACAACACTCTCATGGTGTGATCCCTGGGCTGTCCTGCACAGGGTCAGGAGTGGGACTTGATGATCCTGATGGGTCCCTTCCAACTCAGCATATTCCATGATTCAATGATTCTATGATTCCATGATGGCAACATCCTGTTAATACTAAAAATTAACTGTGCTAAATATTGGAATATTTATGTAATCAAAGTTTTTCCCAGCTAGTGTTTTTCTAGATAAATTTTCACTGGTACCTGTACACTGGTACAAAGACAAGATTATAACTACAACTACTGTGAGAAAACCAACAAACAAACAAAACCCAAAGAACAAAACAAAACAAAAAAAGGCAAATAAACCCCAGAAAACCTCCCCACCACCCCCTCAAAAGACCCCTAACAAACAAACCACTAACAAACAAACAAAACAAACAAAAAACCAACAGCTAACTCCAAGTATTAACTTCAGCTGGTTTTTTACTTCTAGTATGAAAATTGCAAAATATGCAGCTAGTGCATTTTTATGCTCTGAGCTGTTCTGCTTTCCAAAAAGTAGGGGAAGAATTATGTTATTTACAGGAACCTATTTTTAATGATTAATGAATAGGTCTGACTGAATAAGTCTTCAGGCTTTCCTTGGAAATTGTGGTCATATTGTGCCAGCTTTTTCTTGGAGCAGCCTGCTGGGAGTCATAGTAGAAGAGTTATTGGCTAACTCTTTTACACCAAAGGATTTTTCACATGGGTATTTTATATCTTTTCCTCTCTGACCTTGTTTGACAAATTATTGTACATGTTCTCAATTACCCTTAGCTATACTTCAACCCCTGCAAAATTTTAGTGTATATTTTTCATGACTGTGTTAAATACATACAGGCAGTCTTTCACCACCTTAATTACCATTCACTAATTACAATCCACACATCTCTTCAATCACAACTTCTGTACTGTCTCTTCTCTTTTCCCATTATCTTCCTCTTTCATCCTTATAAAGTTTAAAACTAACATGCCTCTTCATATTATCCTTTCAAGATAGGATACTCATTTATTATTACTTTCAATATAGGTTACTCATATTATCCTTTCAAGATAGGATACAGTAATTCTGTGTCTTGTTTCATCCTGTCCACTTTTTCTTTGCTACTATTGTTATCATCCACATAACCCTGAAATAATTTACCTGTATCTCTTACAAATATTCTCCAGAGGATGTTTAGACGATTCTGCCCATTTATGACATCTTCATTATTACCAAATCTAGTAAATATGTGGAATTCCAAGTCAAAGTGCATAACTTAGAAAACTATGAACTCACTAATGAGATTATGTGTAAGTAAAAGTACAGAGACCCCTCAGTAAGACTAAATTTGGGTATTAGAAGAAGAGAAAATGAGGCTAGGGTCATAAACATTGTGTTTTTCTTTTCTCCTTTTTTTTTTTTTTTTCCCTCGAATTTTGAAACTACACCTGCTTGGCCTAGTCTGTCAGCATCTGTCAACAGAAAGAAAGCTTATAATAAATGACTTTTTGGTGAAACAAAAATGTTAAGAAGACCTATTTCCAACTCATATACGTATATATATATATAT